>JAKCPI010012770.1:0-12698 GCA_023213315.1 Euborellia annulipes
ATATATACAGGCCTATAATTCATTTATCCCCATTTGTCTGTCTGTCACGCTCTATGGGCTCTATAAGTAACTTTCCCTAAAAAAAATTTCGCGAAACCAAATTTTATATCTTTCGCCAAAGAGGAAGATGGTAGAAATGAAAAGAATTTGATGTATTTTTATCTTTCTCTTACCCTCATATATGAAATATATAGAGAGAGAAAGCAGGGGTGTATATGAAAGGGCCCCCCCCCCCCCGAAATTTCCCAAACACATATACATATATAGGGATATACGACATCAGCGCAACAAATTTTTCCCAGGATGGAAAACTTTGGTTCCGCAAAAAGAAAAATGTTCCGCAAAAAATCTCGTGTGAAAAAAATTTAGTTTCTTAAAAAAAAAAATTTCCACAGAAAAATTTTTGAGTTCAGCCCCCCCCCCCGAAAAAAAATTTCTATATACGCCCCTGAGAGAAGGTTTTGATTTTTTGCATTATTATTAGTATGAATGTTAATGAAGAAATTTTTTTTACTTTCTCCTACCTCTATATACTGTATGTTAATATATATAGAGAGAAAGTATTGGATTAATTTTAAAAATTCAATGTCGAGATTTTGATGGATATACACGTTTTGAGGTCCCCTGAATCCAAAACAATACTTTCTCTCTATATATATTATCATATATAGAGGTAAGAGAAAGTAAAAGTGTTTTTCGCGACATGCTGTCTGTCTGTGAACAAAATATCTTAAGAACCAAAAGAACTAGGAGGTTGAAATTTTATATTTAAGTTAGATGCCCTCCTGGCAAGTGACACGAAGCTTTTGAACAAAATTGGCCAAAAAGTACTAGTACTCCACTGATGTACTTTTTCAGTTTTTTTTTTTTTTTTATTTTCTCAAAATTTGCTCTAACGATTTTGATTAAAATTCAAAAATCAATTATTTTTTAGATGCTCTTTCGAATGTATATTCTCATTATGCTCTCAAGAAGACCACTTTACTCTTGTACTTCATAGGAAAGATAGGAGAAATGGTTGCTATTGTAACAAAATATAAATATTTTCCCATATTTATAAATTTTACATCTTGAATTCAAAAATACCGTACTGTAGGACTCTAAATATATGTCGACACAAAAAAAATCTGATGTGACAAGCACAAAACACAACTTTCGATTAAGAGAAAGTTGTATGTTGTGCGATCAGTAACACCAGACTTTTTACTTTTTGTTATATATTTTTTTCAATAAAATTACATAAATAAAATTCATTCTCTTACTATTTATTATCATTTTTCTTTTACATACCTAAAAATTTTTTCTCCTTATTTAAATAGTTTTTGCCTACCTTCTATACCAAACGTCGCGGGTTCGGACCCAGGCAGTCCGATGATTTTATTTAAGCCATTTGGATACCAGATGGCTTAAATAGAAATGCCTGAACCCCAAATTGATATATTAATTACAACGGTTATCGTCAAAGTCTTAAATGGCCTAAGTTGCCGAAAAGACTGTGTGAATGTGAGTGTGAGTGAGAAAAAAGTGTGAATGTTTAAAAAAAAAAAAAAATATTTTTTATGCCAACAATTAATTTTACAAACCCCAATGAGGAAGAATAAATAAATAAAAATTGGTAATTATAGTTTTTTTTTTTTTTTTTAACATTCACACTTTTTTCTCATTCACACTCACACTCACACACACATTCACACAGTCTTTTCGGCAACTTAGGCCATTTAAGACTTTAGACGATAACCGTTGTAATATATATTATCTATTGTGGGTTCAGGCATTTCTATTTAAGCCATCTGGTATCCAAATGGCTTAAATAAAATCATCGGACTGCCTAGGTCCGAACCCGCGACGTTTGGTATGGAGGTAGGCACGCTACCTAATACGCCACACCCGGGGGCGTAATTATAGTTTTATAATACCCCGAGTCGCCGCACCGAAGGCGGGGGGCGCGGCTAGTACAATATAATTTAGATTCTCCAGATTTTAGTAAAATGAGACCTTACGCTTGGGGTGTTTTTTTTTTTTTTTTCAGGTAAGCGGCGAGCTGGGATACGTGCTCTACTCGGCTTTGGGCTCGTTCTATATCCCATCATGCATCATGGTGTTCGTGTACATCCGGATTTATTTTGCGGCGAAGGCGAGGGCCAGGAGAGGAATTCGCAAGTCGGCTGCCCGACCTGCAACGGCTGCTACCCGCACAGGCTCAGGTGGGGGTGGCGAGGGCCAGCATAGTAGTACAAGTTTTACGGTGCCTCCACCGCAACAACACGGCCAACAAATTTCAACGATTGTCACTACAGAACACCACGGCGGCACACCTGGACCACCTGCCATTCCCATCGTCACCTGTGACCTGGCTTCGGACCTGAGCACCAGCGATCCTGCCCCGCCCGACGACCCCACCGCTGGCATTTATCTGGAGGTGAAGCCAACCATTAGTACACTCACAGGCCAACATCACTCACCATCAGTGTGTCATTTAAGTAAACTTAACACTTTGGGTTTTCAGCTTAAAAATAATAATTTACTCATTGTATTAGAAGATCAAGGAGACTTTTCCTTCTTTTACAATCTTTTTCTCTCAATTAGCGTATACGTAGAAAGATCTACTTTATATAAAAAAAAAATCTCATTAATATTTTTTTAAATTATTTTTAGTCATTATTTAAAATAAAAATATTTTTTAAAAATCATTTTTACTTCCTTGTACAAGTAAAGTTAGTATTGTAATCTCGAAAATAAACTTTAAATTTCAAAATATTCATTTTGACCATTCTTGAATACATTTTGACTAATTTACCGTAGTTGTGATTTCGTACGTATGTTTGTACCTGATATGCACCGGGTATGTATGTATCTCGCATAACTCAAGACTATCACTGAATCCATTTTGATTATTTTTTCGTGATGTCTATACGTATGTATTTATATGCATATCACAAAAACTACTAGTGATGTAGAAAGTTGATATTTTGTATTTAGGGAGCGTACAGGTATTACGTAACGCAATTTGGGGGGAGGGGGGTCTCGTAAAACGTTACCATGAGTTACAAGGGGAGAGGGGGGTTGAACAACGCGTTACGTAACTGGTATTTTAGCGACTTTCCGATACTTTGGGCAACATAATTGTGACTTTTAGATAAAAATGGCCACTTAAGCGTTACGTAACGTCTAGGGGGGGGTCCAGAAAAATGTTACGGCGCGTTACATGGGGGAGGGAGGTCAAAAATCTTCAAAAATTGCGTTACGTAAAACTTGTACGCTCCCTTAGGACTCTTTTAACATCTACTTGTGCACCTCCCTTTTTGGTTACAATTGGTTGTCTCAAAAGTGCACTTGTAGGGTTTTTTAGAATTTTACAAAAAATTTTGGAATTTTAAAATTTTGCTTGTGAATTATTTTAGCTTTAATTGTGATGGGATCTAAATGGCCTTAGATGCCGAAAAAAAACCCTTAAAACAAAAAAAAAGTAGGCTTATTAATAGGTAAACATTTCGTTAAATATTATTTAGTTAAAGTATAATTAGAATATAGCCAGGATAGTTTTTTAATTAGGTTAATCATTTTGCAGTTTTCTAAACTACCAATTTTCTATAGGCGTACAGAGCCGTGGACAGAAGTTTTTCTCGGGGGGGGGTAAAGGTTTCGAAATGAATCCATTTAAAGAATATAAAATATTATTATAAAGAGATTATATAAAAATTATAAACCTCTTTTTATATTTTTCTCTTATTTATCATTTTTCGGAATTTTGGTTGAAGGTTTGGACCTCCCCCCCACCCCCTCCCCCCTAGCTACGGCCCCTATATATTATAAAACATTAAAAATAAAAAATATTTAAAAAATTGTCATAATTATGTTATTAAGAATTTGAGTCTTTAGGCCCTTCTTTTTGAATTATTAACGTGAAATGTTAACCCATGAAAGAGAAAAGGAAGAGTCTCTCTTATCCTTTAATACTAAAGACAAAAAGTTTTATTTTTTATTTAAATTCAATGATTGGGTTTTATACATTGAATAAAAATCAAACTAATATATAATCAAACCAGTAGACATAAAATTAATTATTTTTCCAGTAATGTGGGTTAAGGTGGGTTCGTTTCTCAATAAATAATAGGAATATTCGTCACTTTGTTAATATTTATTATGTTAGCTGTTTCCAACTATTAGAGACAAGAGGTGGGGAAAAAGAATAAAAATTCTTAAATTTGTTCTCTAAGTAGAAAGTCTACAATGACTAATTCCCTTATAAAATTTTTAAAAAATGAGAAAATGGAGATTTAGCGAATACAGATTTAATAATAGGCTATATATTATTATAGGGCTGATAGAGGAGAGGCAAAATATTAACATTAATTCCCAGTCCCTGGATTGAGGATTAATGGTTCTCTTTCTATACTTATTATACATTGGGGAAACATAGAGTTTATTGAAAACACAATTGAAACTTATAACAACACCATGGTAAGAGGTGAGTTTTACAAAAATTGCTTTAAAACATTTTTGCTAGTATCATTTTTTTAATTTTAATTTAAAATAATGTTTTTTTTTTTAATTAATTCATTAAACTAAAATTGACTTTTCAAACTTTGTGCTAGAATAAATAAAATAAATAGAATCAACATCTTTAGACGAGGGGGCCGTAGCCAGAGGTGGGGAGGAGTGAGACCCGAAATTCCGAAAAATTATAAAGACCCTGAGGGTCCGGGTTCATTTGAAGGGGGTTTTACTTTCTCTTACCCTATATTTTTCTCATTCACACTCACACTCGCACACATTCACACAGTCTTTTCGGCAACTTAGGCCATTTAAATTGCGATAACCGTATTATTTATAATATCTATTGGGGGGTCCAGGCATTTCTATTTAAAACATTTGGTATCCAAATGGCTTAAATAAAATCATCGGACTGCCTGGGGTCTGAACCCGTGACGTTCGGTATAGAAGGTAGGCACGCTACCAACTAGGCCAAGCCCGTAGGCAAAAAATATTTTATATTCTTTAAAATTTAATCATTTAGGAGAGAGGGATTACCTCTCGGATCATCCGAACCTCCCTGAAAAAACTTTCTGGCTACGGCCTTGATCAGAGGCCTAATTGTCCAATTTAATAAAGGCATCCAAGAGCAAAAACTTTTCGAAATTCAAATTATGTTTTTATTAAATTTTTGTAATATGTTAAAAAAAAAAAGAAGGAAAGAATCTGCCTTATGTAGAATGCAAAACGAATAACTCAACTCCTTAAAAGCCATTTGGCATTTAGAAAATAAGAGAAAAAACCCACTATTTGTTACAATGGTTTTTGAAATTTTATGCAAAAAAAATTTCTAAAAAACTAGTTAAAATTTTTTTGAATTCATTTATCCTTATTTTTGGAATGTATTTTTTGAAAAAGACAAATAGCAGACATTCACTTATTTTACACTAAAGGAGTTGTGATATTCATTCTGTTAGATGCAGCATTTACGACAATAATTGCTGGATTTAACAAATGTGTTCAGCACAAAGGAACACCCTGATTAACCGTGTACTTTTGTGCCCGACCAGGTGAGCAAAGACACCCTGAAGGTGTCGGCGTCACTGCCGCCCACTCGGCCGGGTGGCCTCTCGGTGCCCGGGGCGGCAGCCACCCCACGTGGCTCTATCAACGGCGAACTGGTAGCTCGTGCACGAGCACCTAGTGTCGCCATTGATGCCGACATGGTCTCCGAGTTTGACCCCTCGTCGAGTGATTCAGGCGTAGTGAGCCGATGTGCTGTTGTGAAACCGTTGAAATTGCGTCTTTGTCAGCCGATCTTTGGACGTCGTAGTGGCGCGAATAAATCAAAACGTCGTTCAGGTGGTGGTGGTGGTGGTGGTGGTGGTGGTAGTAGTAGTGGTAGTCGGCGAGGGGACGGTGGTGACGAAATTGCACCCTCCACGCCAACTACAGCTGCCCCACCGAAAGTGCATAAACCTCGCGATCCGGAACGAGAGAAACGTCGTATCGCACGCAAAAAAGAGAAACGAGCCACATTGATACTCGGTTTAATTATGGGATCGTTTATTGCGTGTTGGTTGCCGTTTTTCTTTTTGTACATTTTGACACCGCTTTGTCCAGCGTGTGCGATACCGGACTTTGCGTTCTCAATAGCATTTTGGCTCGGTTATATGAACTCAGCGCTCAATCCGGTCATCTATACGATCTTTAACAAAGACTTTCGTCGTGCGTTTCGGCGAATTTTGTTTAAGTGATGTTTAGCGCCGGTGTGCTGTTGTTACTCGTGCACGAGACAGCCCGGCGACGGAAAAACAAAACCAAATAAAATAAAAAAATAAACTTATTGGTGTCTTCTTTCGTTGTTATTTCGGAAAGTGTGCATTGCCCTTCAAAGCAATGACATCTTATTTCTCTGTGATATAAAATTAACGCTTTAGAAAATTTTAAATAAAATTCATGTATATTTAAATAATAGTCTTCAAAATATAGTATGATAATAAAATTCGGTAAAAAAAAAAAAAAAAATATTAATAAAATTAAAACCAAATTCTTGTGATTATAAATTATTCCTAATTGTTTTTTTTTGAATTAACAAATTTTTGTTTATATCCCTTAAAAATTCTTCAAGTATATGTATTTATATTTTAAAAATATAAATATGTACACTTTTTGTGAATAAAAATTATCACTTTAAGCTTTCCTGGAATGAAATTCTAAAGGTTGGTGTAAAAATTTAAAAATTTGGAAAAATAAAAAAATTTACTTTTTTACATATTTTCATTGAAGTTAAAAAGAAAAAGAGAAGGAGTAAAAAAAATTATTATTGTATAATTTCAGCAGACGAATATAATATTATGTTGTTACAAACCCTTCTCGAGAAATAATATAATTTTGTACGATATTTGCTGGTACAATCAATTAAAAAAAAAAGTAAATAAATAAATAATTTATTAAAAAATAAGTATATAATAAAATAGATCATGAGTTGAATACCCTAAATGGAGCCACTGTGCCTGACCACAATAGTTCATCTTTCCATTTATATCAAAAAAAAAAAAATTATTCTTCTGCTAAAAAAAAAAAAATATTTTTTCCTAATTTAGCTTCTTTAATAAAAACAAAAAAAAATGAATGAATAGGAAAGAAGAAGACTTCCCTTTTGAATCTCCACAAAGTATAAAGAATTATTATTATTATTATTATTATATTAATTATTATTAGCGATTAAATATCGAGACTGGCTGAATTCTATCTGTGTTTCTTATAAGTAGATTCTAGTTTAACAAATGTCGTCATAATATGGCGTAATATGGTAGAGCGTCTTCCAAATAAACAAAAAAAAAAAACTTTCATAAATTATATTCGAAAATTGATCTAAAATACAAACACACACATACACACACACACACACACATACACAGCAACGTTTATAAATCATATACAATCACCAAAAAAAAAGCAAAGCAAAAACATGCAACACAAACATGAATATATTTATATATATATATATACATATAAATGCATATATATATAAATATATAATTTTTTTTCTAAAAAAAAAAAGGAAAAAGTATTTCGGAATATTTGTCGGAGAATATTTTTTCATAATTGAAATTGAGAACACCAATTTATATATATATCTAAATATTAGTCGTAAATAAATAAATAAATAAATAATTAAATCCATATATTAGCAATTAAACAACGAAATTATAATGGTGCTACGCTTTCTCTATCTTTCTCACAATCTCTCTCTCTTTCTCTCTCATCATTGTAAATAAATATTTAAATATTAATTGTATAAATATCGCCTCTTTTTATTTATTTATTTATTAATTTACATTTTTATTTTACAGTTTCGGTATATCTCACTACAAGTATTCCGAAATTTTAAAATTTTTTTCCTTTTTTTTTATTATTATTCTTGCAACAAATGTGTAATTGATATAAATAAAATAATATATATATAAATAAAACCTATTTGATGGAGCAAATTATCGTAATTGAGCCCCACAATACTTTGTTCCATAAAATAAACCTTTGTACATATTATATAATTATATCTTGTGAAAAAAAAAATTCATCTCGTGATCAGATTGTAAAAAAAAAAAACAAATAAATATCCAAAAGACTCTAGATTTAAGCTGGGATTAAATCTAGGACAAAAAAAATGTATTCCCGATCTATCGCTACCATAATTCAAAGCTCTCTAATCTAAAATAATTAGGGAACTAATTGTCCATAAAATACCTGTTAAATATCTATAAATATATAAATATATTAAATGTTTGTAGTTAAAAAGTTATACTTTTTCTATTATATATTATATATTATATATATATAAATAGAAAAATACCTTCAATTTATTTAAATGAATCTCAATGTCATGCCATTAAAATGGTTTGTAATATTATTGTAAAATATTGTTTAGAAACTCTATACATAAAAATATTTGAGAATATATAACTGTACAGTCTTGATAAAACATTACAAAATTGTAATTATTAACAAATTTTAGTGTAATATAAAAAAAAAAATAAAAATATATACTACTTGAATTGGAATTAAGTTAACTTCCACGTTATAAGGTTGTGATTTGTATTCATTATTAATATGAAAAAAAAAATAATAATAATTGAATTCATGTTTCCAAAAAAATTAAAAACAAAACCTTCATCCTTTACTCTCTCTTTTCTCTTTCTCAGTCTAGAGATAGTAACTAGAATGTCTCCAACAATATATGAAAAAGAAGAATTTTCAAATGGAAAAAGTAGGTAATTAATTGAGCATAACAAAATTTTTGTTGATCAAAAAATTTTTAAGACCTGTGCGTATTCTTGTTTCTATATTTTAAATATAAATAAAAAAAAATCGGATTTATATATTTTTTTCCTGTTTAAATTAGGTTTAACCGAATAGCAGATCGTAACTGTAGATAATAGCCTATTTTTTGGAAAGAAAGAGGATGCAGCCTTTATTCTAGGAAGAGTTTTCGGCAATCATATAACGGATGCCATTTTCAGTGCCAATGTAAGTTACTTAAGGTGTCCCTGTCAAATAAAGTAGGCCTTAATAAGAGTGTTGTTTATAGGAAGCACCACAAAGCCCTAAAAGCGGGTCTAGTATTTTTCTCCGGTGTAAAGTCTATTTAACCTAAGACTAAATTTCCATTGTCAATTGAAAAATTATTTCTTAATTGAAAATCATTTTTGTTTATGAATTTTGTTTAGTATTTTGAAAACTTTTATTCTCCGAGGCCTCTATTTTATAAATTGGATATTATTACTTTTGTTTTGGCTTCTCTAAAAATAAATTTTTAAATCTAATCGAAATTTCTTAAAAAAATTTTGATCACAAAAATAGTCTCATAAGTTATGTTGCTCAATTCTCCAATGGCGAACTACTCATCTCTGCTGCTCTGGATCTGCCTGTTTAAGTAGGTTACACAATTATAATAAAATTATTTTAATAAATGTATATTTTCTATATTTAGATAAACTCTTTTCATTATTCATTTATGTTAACGAAGACATTTGATTAGAAATTCAATGCTTTTGTTATAATCTCTCAAGAATTCCAAGTAAAAATCAAAATTTGTCTACTTAAACCATATTTTAAAATTCGGTGATAATTTTAAATTTTAGTTAGTTTTATATTAGGTCAAATTTATTTATTTTTAAAAATTTGGCAAACCGTTCCAGTTAACGATTATTTTGTACTAAGATTCGGAATCAACGCCCAGATACCCCCCCCCCCCTCCTCCTTCCACGCTACTAATTTTATGGATATCAAACGAGCTTTTTATTTTAGAAGAGCAGCCCGCCTCGGTATGAATTAATTGTTTGAAAAAGAGTCATTTCACATCGTAGACTTCTCCTGTTCCCCCTCCTTTTTTTCGGTCATCGAGTGAGAGAAAAAAGAATCCATCATCCATCATATTTTCTTGAGTACGAGAAAGAGTGTATATATCTTCAAGGTTATTATGCTTTTTTTATTATAAATAGTTTTCTTTGAAGGGAGGAGTATATAGAAAATTAATTGCAATCAATTATTTAATTAGTGATTATCATTGCCGGAGATTTTTGTATGAAATCAAAATCGCCTGTAAATCCAGTTCTATCAGCTCATCCTAGCGTGGAGGGATGTCTAATTCTTATTTGCAGGCGCTCTTGTTTAGTGCTGCTCTCTGGTGGAGATTTTTGAAATATATCCAATAGGGTGTCTTATTGGTCGATTTTTTTTTGTTTTTTTAGTTATACTCTCTAATTTTTTTACTTATATTATAAAACACTCGTAAATGAAATTTGACCCCATTCGAAGTTCATTTACCCCCCCCCCGGGGGGGGCGTTGCTCTTTCACTTCTACCTTCAATGGAACATTTCTTTTTACAAAATCCTATAGTCTTTCCTTCTTTAGGTTAGTTACCAGCTTCGTTTTTATAATTTAATATTTATTAATTCAAATAGCCGACAACAGATAGGGTGCCGCCGGAAGTCGAATCTCACGGATTAACGTACTCAGTGGCCCCTAACCACTGGACCACAGCACGGCATTTGGTTATTTGAATATTTTTTTTATTTTAGGTCTTTTTCGGCATCGAAGGCCATTTAGACCCCGTCCCTATTTATTTAAATTGATTTGCAGCAAATTAAATAAAAAAAAAATTCAACTTTTGACCAGGACGGTCGGAGGGGGGGGGTAAATGGACTCCAAATGGGGGTCAAATTTTATTTACGAGTGTTTTAAAAAACACTAGCTGTAAGTAAAAAAAATTAGAGGGTATAACTAAAAAAAAAAATCGAATAATAAGGGACACCCTAATATCCAATCACTCACTTTATGTAGGACCTATATATCTAACTTTAACAAAAACACACTACAGTAAATATACATACTGGCTATTTAATTTCTTTTATTTGATTATGATTCATTTTTCATAATCGATTATCTAATGAATCGAGAAAAGCAAAGGAGCTTCTGGCCAACATTCAAAATAAATTGAAAAAAAAAAAAAAAAAAGAAAATTTTATACACTAAGGGGGATCTTAATTCAGTTGCTGAACTTACTTATCAAAATATTTTGATTTAATCAATTTATATAAGTTAATTATATCATAACGTTTCAACTAGAACCAACTGTTACCAGTTTAAATTTAATATACATTACATTTATATACTATAATAATTCATCTTCTGTCACGCTGTGTTTGACTATTTTCCCGGTGGAATTTTGAAATGTAGTTTTACATAGAGAATTCTAAAGATAATAGGAAAATTATTTTCATCCGTTTATTAATTGTTGAAGTTACAATTTCTCTCATAAGAAATGTAGCATGAAGGAATTGGTAAGAATCGTTGGGATTAAAGGGAGAAGATTATATTGGTTACAAACACCTTAGCAAGTAATATTTTAGTAAGAATTTTTTTTAAATTAATCTTTAGAGATCTAGAAACAAATTTTTTATTCTTTTGTTAATTAAAAACAATAGATGATTATTTTATTTATTATAGAGCCGAAATATTCCATTAAATTTTTTATGATTTCTCATTAAATACCCCCTTTTGACTAGCCATTTTGAGAATCGTTTGAATATACTCTCGAGACTTTTGATTGCTGTCCAAAAGCTGTCTCCATGGACTGTTGTCTTCGAGGGCCGTGCCGTCTATGAGACTCGTTAGGGGTACAGGCTCCCCGAGCGGCACTTGAGTCGCCACCTGAACCGTCAAAGTGTTTATAACCCCATAAATGTAGGCATCATTGATATCTGCCAGTAAATCTTCTTTACTAAAACATGTGGGCTCTAAATTTAGTTGAAATAAAGTTTTATGAACTTCGGATAAGTAATAGTCTATCAGAAAATCAAAATTATTCATCAATATATCAATTTGGACGGAAGTGTGAAAAAAGAAAAGTAGGTCGATTGCAGGCGAGCCGATTTTCCAAAATTGATAGTCAATCAGTACAACATCCGGAGATTTCAAGCTCTCTTCTTGATAATAACGAATTAGGATATTATTAATCCATAAATCACCATGTAGAATTACTGTTAATCGTAAGGAGCCGGAAAACAGCAATTCAAGAACCTTATTTGCTGCAGTTTTACTTAACTCTTTAAGTGGTAATTCATAATGTTCATAGCTGAAACAAATGAGAATACAAAATTATTCAAGTCTTACAGTCAACTACTCCAATGTAATTAAATAATTATTTCAAAAAAGTCTGTGAATACAATAGGTTTAATATGATTATGAAATCTTAAGCACAAACATATCTAGCAAACTTGCTATCTTAAACGATATATTGATGGCTAATAAACAGTCTATTTGAGCATTGATTGAAAAAATTCCATCCTTTTCAAACAAGGCTCTACCTAGATAATATGATTATAATTATAAAATGTCTTTCTTTTACTAAATTAATACTGACCCTGGCCATTTTCGAACTTGATCAGCCAATGTTACTATTCCATTAAAGAAGAACGTCTGGAAGAATTTATCTTCTTTTATAATTCTAAAATTTTTTTTAGGTAGCTTTTCTTCTTGAAAAAGTTTAAGAGATGCGGCATGTAACTGAGCTAGACATTTTAAAATTATTTGACATTCTTTTAAATCGAAATGCTTCACACGATCAGCGTTTTTGAAACCTTTTTTAGATAAGTCGTTAAGGATTAATGCATAATCAGGAGAGCCCAAGAAATACCTAAAAAACAAATGAAATATT
>JAKCPI010012771.1:0-33300 GCA_023213315.1 Euborellia annulipes
AAAAATATGCAGATATGGATTTTTAATACATATAAAGTCTCAACCCAATAATTTAGACAATGCCGTGCCTAAACTGCTAAAAAATTTAGAAAAATCGAATTTTTTGATTTTTTTTTCAAAAATCTTGAAAATTCAAAATAAGAGCCATTTTAGAGCACGGCTTTTTTCTAATAAAAATTTATTTTTTTCTCTATCTCTAAAACTGTGCCTGATGGAAAAATTTTAACTACATATCTGAATTCATATTAAAAAATGTACGACAACTTTTTTGCATTAATATCGAGAAAAAAAAATGGAAAAGAAAATGCGACATTCTTTGGCGAATCAATAATCAAAATGTTTATGCTTTGCAAGTCTGTATGGTCTAAGATTCTAAAAGAAAAAAATATTTGAATGAGTACTTTTCATTCGATACAGCAAATCATGAACTCATATGATAAAGTATCAAAAAAAAGTATCGAGTAAAAAAAAGTTCTAGTATCAAAACAAAGTATCGATACCAGTAAGTATCAATACATTTTCGTGTTCCTAACTGCCAGAATATTTAGAGGATGCCTTTGTGCTTCAATTTCTAAAACCTTAATAGAAAAAATCTGGTGTGACTGGCGCACAGCACACAACTTTCTCTTACCTTCGGTAATCGAAAGTTGTGTACTGTGCTTGTCACACCAGATTTTTTGTGTCGACATGTATTTAGTTTCCGACAGTAGAGTACAATTGAATTCAAGATGTAAAATTTATAAGTATGGGAAGCCCTCGGGGCATGGCGTAGAGGTTAGCGTGCTAGCCTCATATACCAAACGTCGCGGGTTCGGACCCCAGAGCAGTCCGATGATTTTATTTAAGCCAATTGGATACCAAATGGCTTAAATAAGAATGCCTGGACCCCATATATGTATATTTATTAATAACGGATATCGTTTAAAGTCTTATATGGCCTGAGTTGCCGAAAGAGGCTGTGTGAATGTGTGTGTGAGTGTGAGTGTGAATGAGAAAAAAGTGTGAATGTTTTTTTTAATAAAAAAAAAAAAAAAAAAAGTATGGGAAAATATTTATATTTTGATACCCATGGCAACCATTTCTCCTATCTTTTCTATGGAGTACAAGAGTAAAGTGGTCTTCAGAAGATTTCAATCACAAAATGAGAATATACATTTTATAGAGAATCTAAAAAATAATTGATTTTTTGAATTTAAAAAAAAATCGTTGGAGCAAATTTTGAGAAAATCGAAAAAAACTGAAAAAGTGCATCAGTAAAGTACTAGTACTTTTTGGTCGATTTTGTTCAAAAGCTTCGTGTCACGTCCCATGGGGGTGCCTAACTTAAATATAAAATTTCAACTTCCTAGCTCTTTTCGTTCTTGAGATATTTTGTTCACAGACACACACACACACACACAGACACACACACCCCCCCCCCCCCCCCCGACGGACAGCACAGACAGACCATGTCGCGAAAACCACTTTTTTGGATTCGGGGGACCTCAAAACGTGAGAGATCCATCAAAATCTCGACATCGAATTTTTGACATGAGATCCAATACTTTCTCTCTCTATATATATTAACATATATACAGAGGTAAGAGAAAGTAAAATAAAAAATTTTACTTTATAAAAAATTGAATTAGAGTTAGAGATAATATTTTGTATTTCAGTCACTCAAAACTTGAATATTTCAAAAAAATAAGAATGATATAAAAAGAAAAATAATAATAATAAATTGTTGAGATTATTATCAAAAGAACAATTTGTTGTTTTGGACTAAAAATTAAAACAAATACAAAAAGTGAATACTAAAAAGATAAGTGGAATAAAAAAAAAAAAACGGGAAAAAAAGAAAAAAGTTGCAAATATTTATGGTAATAAATCAGATAAAGAGAGTGAAAAGAAGAAGACAAGCGGGTGGGAGGGAGTGTGGGTATATATGTCTGTGGGTGGGTGGGAAGGAGGAGGAAGAATAAAGGGAACATGTCAAGTAGATATGTTGAGTTGAGGTGACATGGTGTTTGTTTGGCCAGCAACTTCTACGAAGCTATGCATATAAGCTAAAGTAAGGTTGATTGGCAGACCAAGAGTTAGACAAAACGCAGGGCCACATCTGACAGCATCTCTTCCTTTCTCTCTCTCTCTCTCTTTCAGAAATTTTTCTTGCCTTTTTAAATATTAAACCATAAGTTTTATAATTAATTATTTCAAAGAAAAAGAAAAGGGTCGAGGGTTCGGATCCCAGGCAGTCCGATGATTTTATTTAAGTCATTTGGATACCAAATGGCTTAAATAATAATGCCTGGACCCAAATATGTATATTAATTAATAACAGTTATCGTATAAAGTCTTATATAGCCTAAGTTGACGAAAAGACTGTGTGTATGTGTGTGTGAATTGGAAAAAAGTGTGAGTGTTTAAAAATAAAAAATGAAAGTGCGTATGTACAATTTTTGATTATGTATTTTATATGACTTTTGTAGTGTAATGGTGCCGATGGCCAAGAGATAAATAAAATAAAAAGTGTGATTGATGCTCTAAAGATTACAAAATGTAAAAAAAAATTTAATTAGTTAAATATTTTCACGAGAGTTTAGAATAAAATACTTTCAATATCCGCCTCGATTTGTACTTTAGTCATATAACATATTTTGTGATTACTTTTTTTGCTGGCGAATCAAGTCATCTCGGGTGTCGAACACGGGATCTCTTGAACAAATGTCGGCTGACTTAGTGCAAAGAAAACAATGCACCGAATATACAGGGTATTTTTACTTTGTTTAAGGTCTTTTTCGGCTTCAGAGGCCATTTATTATTCTTTAATTATTCTTTAATAATAATAATAATTTATTTCAATTGATAGGTATTCAATTGAAACAAATTTCTCGCCTAGGACGGGATGCGGCATCAGAAGCTAATACTCTAGCCCTGAGCCACAGGTCAAGGGGGGTCGAGTTCGAATCCCCGGAGTTATTTGGTCAACCAGCAAAAAAATATAAAGAAAAAAATATGTTACAAAATTTTTGTTTTAATCATCATGCTATTCTCTGGGAACCCAGTCACTATCAATCCAAATCCATAATTTTAATTAAAGCAGCCCCTGTTTCTTAGAATAGAAAAGTCTTATTTCATGATTATTCAGGGATTCCTTACAGTCCTGAGCGATGAAATTTATTATTACTAGCCACGCCGCCAAACTGGACCCTAAGTTTTCTTTTATCATGCGCCGCAATTTTTCAACAACTCGTTTCAAAGAATGAATAAAAATAAGAAAGAGTTATGGTGTGCCAAATGGTCAAATGTAGAAAAAAGGTAACAAATTGCTAAGATTTTGGCAGGAAATAGAAATCAATTTTGTTGAGTTTTAATCCATATATTGATGTATCCGAAATATCAATATACGGATTAAAACTCAACAAAATTTATTATTACTTTCAGCTAAAATCTTAGAAATTTGTTTTCATTTTTCTAAAAGAAATATATAGGAAATATAGGACCCAATGCTTTCTAATGAGAAAATTCTCGATTTTCAAAAATGTTTTGAGCCTTCCTAAATGGGAATTTCAGGACCCGAGTATTTTTACTAGACCATCCATTATGGCCTCTATAAGGGTAAATAAAACTTCAATTTGAAAGTGCAACAAATTTAAATTGAAGGAGTCTAAATGGCCTCAGATGCTAAAAAAGAAGTCAATGTTTCTTTCCTTTGCGCCATCATAGACATAATCGCTAATTTATACACTTTATTTCAAGAGACGACAAACGCTATGCCACCAAATTTATTTAAATTCAGAAATAATAACTGGACGCGAATCAATTACTCTCTTTTTTTACTTTCTCTTACCTATGTATATATGTAATATATATATAGAGAGAAAGTATTGGATTCATGTCAAAAATTCGATGTCGAGATTTTGATGGATCTTCACGTTTTGAGGTCCCCTGAATCCAAAAAGTGGTTTTTGCGACATGGTCTGTCTGTGTGTGTGTCTGTGTGTCTGTGTGTGTGTGTGTGTGTGTTCAATTTTAAGCATGAAGGAATTGAGCTATGAGGCTGAAATTTTATATTTAAGTTAAACACCCTCCTGGACCGGAAAAATAAGCTTTTAATCAAAATCGGCCAAAGATTACTAGTACTTTACTGATGTACTTTTTCAGTTTATTTCGATTTTCTCAAAATTTGCTCCAACGATTTTTTTTTAAATTCAAAAATCAATTATTTTTTAGATGCTCTTTAAAATGTATATTCTCATTTTGTGATTGAAATCTTCTGAAGACCACTTTACTCTTGTACTCCATAGAAAAGATAGGAGAAATGGTTGCCATGGTATCAAAATATAAATATTTTCCCATACTTATAAATTTTACATCTTGAATTCAATTGTACCCTACTGTCGGAAACTAAATACATGTCGACACAAAAAATCTGGTGGGACAAGCACAGTACACAACTTTCGATTACCGAAGGTAAGAGAAAGTTGTGTGCTGTGCGCCAGTCACACCAGATTTTTAATTAATAAGAAATAAATTAAATTCAACTAATATATTAGTTCCTGGAGCTCGGTATTATTTTTTTTATATAAAATTGGAAAAAACTAAAAAAGTAAAATACTAGTGCCCGAGGATTCCCAAAGACGAGATGGGACGGAATTTGTTTTGTATACCGGAAATAGAAAATATTTAAAATTTCAAAGAAAGAGAATTTCGAGAAAATTGGAAAAAACTAAAAAATTACATCAGTAAAGTACTAGTACCCGAATTTTCCCAAAGCTCATCTTTGGGAAAATTCGGCTAGCGTATTTTCATTTTCGTACCGAAAATAGTATATATTTAAAATTTAAAACAACATTGGCGCCGTTTTCGAGAACTGATGTGCTTACAGACAAATATTTAAACATACATTGCTCGTTTAATAGTATTAGATTAGATAGATTAGATTAGATTAAATTTTATTTAAAAGAAAAGGAAAACCTCGGGGCTTGGTGTAGAGGTTAGCGTGCTAACCTCGTATACCAAACGTCGCGGGTTCGGACCCCAGGCAGTCCGATGATTTTATTTAAGCCAATTGGATACTTCTTCTTCTTCTTCTCATATTTATATGGCTTGGACAATAGTCCGTTTGGCCAGCTTAATTGGATACCAAATGGCTTAAATAAGAATGCCTGGACTCCATATATGTATATTAAATCAATAACGGTTATCGTAAATGTCTTAAATGGCCTGAATTGCCGAAAAGACAGTGTGAATGTGTGTGGGAGTGTGAGTGTGAATGAGAAAAAAGTGTGAATGTTTAAAAAAAAAAAAAAAAGTATTAATAATTACGAGCCAATCGAACTATACGTACGTTTTGTTTTGCACGTTTTCTATATCAATATTATTTTTCATTCCATCATCATCCTCACCAATGACACTTGTCAGGTATAAATATATCAGCACCTGCTGACCAAACGAGAGCCAAGAAACTAGATCAGGCCCTAAAATGACATCATTCCTCAGGCGAGGAAAAAGAGAAACCTTGCTTAAACAACAGCAAATGTCTTTATTGGATAAGAAAGAATGCTGGCTCAGGTGATCATCACCAACCTACGCATTTATAAGTAGAGTTCTTAGAAAGAGAATTCCTAATTTAAATAAAATTTTCTAAATTTAGAAACTTATTTGTTAGTCAATTAATATACAGAGACTAAGAGAAGGAATAATTAAGTAAAAGAACCATTTGAAGATGAATATTTATAAAAATTGATAAAATTGAGGCATTTCATAGGGTAGCAATAAAAAAACACGATATTTACTTTAAATATTTTGAAACATATAACCTCGTGATTTCAACATAGCATTACATAACGTTTTAATTAGAGTCAACTGTAAACAGTATAAGCAAATTAAAAAGCTACGCCATTTGAAATAAATAAGGATGGGCTCCAAATGGCCTTAAATGCCGAAAAATCTTAAAACAAATTAAAGCACAATGGACGCACATAAATCTTTTACATTTTGCTTCCTTTTTGAAAATATACCAGTATAAAAAAAAATTTGGGAAGTTATATATATTTTCACTTACTATTATATAATCGTTGAAAACAAGCAATTCCAAGCATCGCTAAACTAAACCCCTGGATGAGTAGCCTTAAGGAAGAAGGCTGTGAAACCATCGCCTGAAGCCAGTCGGCGAGCAAATGCAAAATTTTAAAGTTTTAAATTTTCCTCTCTGACTCCGCCCACCTCTGACTGTGGCCAATCAACGAGTTTAGTTGTAATAGCTTACATACACCCGAAATGAATGGCTAGCGCTTTATATATAGTATGATAACAATAATAGTGCATGAAAATAAAATCGTCAGCATTATCTATCAATCTTTAAATAAACTTTTTAGGGCTGGAATTGAATCACTGATCCTTAGAACGCTAAGCAAGGACTTTACATCGGCTCGGAACCGGAACTCGAACCGAACCGAACCGAACCGAACCGAACCGAACCGAACCGAACCGAACCGAACCGAACCGAACCGAACCGAACCGAACCGAACCGAACCGAACCGAACCGAACCGAACCGAACCGAACCGAACCGGAACCGAACCGAACCGAACCGAACCGAACCGAACCGAACCGAACCGAACCGAACCGAACCGAACCGAACCGAACCGAACCGAACCGAACCGAACCGAACCGAACCGGAACCGAACCGAACCGAACCGAACCGAACCGAACCGAACCGAACCGAACCGAACCGAACCGAACCGAACCGAACCGAACCGAACCGAACCGAACCGAACCGAACCGAACCGAACCGAACCGAACCGAACCGAACCGAACCGAACACCTCGTTCATCGTTCACTCGTTCATCGTTCGCTCGTTCATCGTTCACTCGTTCGTTCATCGTTCACTAGTTCGTTTATCGTTCACTAGTTCACTCGTTCATTGTTCACTAGTTCATCGTTCACTCGTTCGCTAGTTCACTAGTTCATCGTTCACTGGGCAATCGTTCACTTGTTCGTCGTTCACTCGTTCACTCGTTCGTTCATCGTTCACTAGTTCACTCGTTCATTGTTCACTAGTTCATCGTTCGTTCGTTCGTCGGTCGCTAGTTCACTCGTTCATCGTTCACTGGTCCATCGTTCACTCGTTCGTTCGCTCGTTCATCGTTCACTAGTTCATCGTTCGCTCGTTCATTCGTTCGTTCGTCGTTCACTCGTTCACTAGTTCATCGTTCGTTCGTTCGTCGGTCGCTAGTTCACTCGTTCATCGTTCACTGGTCCATCGTTCACTCGTTCGTTCGCTCGTTCATCGTTCACTAGTTGACTCGTTCATCGTTCACTGGGCCATCGTGCACTTGTTCATCGTTTACTCGTTCGTCGTTCACTAGTTCATCGTTCACTCGTTCGTTCGTTTGTTCGTCGTTCACTAGTTCACTCGTTCATCTTTCACTAGTTGACTCGTTCATCGATCACTGGACCGTCGTTCACTAGTTCATCGTTCACTCGTTCGTTCGTTCGTTCGTCGTTTACTCGTTCATCGTTCACTAATTCATCGTTCGCTAGTTCGTCGTTCACTCGTTCGTTCGTCGTTCGCTCGTTCCTTCGTCGTTCATCGTTCGCTAGTTCACTCGTTCGTTCGCCGTTCACTAGTTCATTGGTCCGCTTGTTCACTGGCCTGTTCGAGCCGGGCATCGTTCATCGTTCACTAGTAAGTCGTTCATCGTTTACTAGTTCATCGTTCGTGGTTCACTACTACTCTAGTTCGCTCGTTCACTGGCCTGTTCGAGCCGAACCTTGTTCACTCGTTCATCGTTCATTGTTCACTAGTTCACTGGCCTGTTCTAACGTGGCATCGTTCATCGTTCACTAGTTAGTCGTCCATTGTTCACTAGTTCATCGTTCATCGTTCACTGGTTCGCTCGTTCATTGGCCTGTTCGAGTCGAACCTCGTTCATCGTTCACTAGTTCACTGGTTCACTAGTTCACTCGTTCACTGCCCTGTTCGAGCCGGGCATCGTTCATCATTCACTAGTTAGTCGTTTATCGTTCACTCGTTCACTGGTTCACTCGTTCATCGTTCGCTAGTTCATCGTTCAATCATACTGTTCTAACTTGACATCGTTCACTAGTTCATAGTTCCATCGTTTATCGTTCTCTTGTCTATTCGAGCCGGATATCGTTCACAAGTTCATCGTTCCCTCGGTCACTAGTTTTTCGTTCACTCGTTCACTAGTTTTTCGTTCACTTGTACTGTTCTAACGTGGCATCGTCCACTCGTTCACTAGTTCATCGTTCACTTGTCTATTTTAACAGGACATCGTTCACTTTTCTGTTCGAACCGTTCACTAGTTCATTTGTCTGTACGAAACCGGGCATTGTTCATCGTTCACTTCTTCACCACGTTCATCGTTCACTCGTTAATATCGTTTTCGCGGACTTTTTCACTTCGTGCACTTGTGCGTTCGTTCTGGGCATCGTTAGCTCGTTCAGGCATTCATCGTTCACTTGTGTAGAACTCGTTCTTTCTGGGCATCGTTTATTTGATCACTGATTATTGGTTCAGTCGTTCATCGTCTTTTTGTTCCGGAAATCATTCACGAGTACAGTCTTCGTTCGCTCGTTCATTCGTTTCTAGTTCACTCGTTCACTTATTCGTTTATTTTTTCGTTCAGCGTTCACTTGTGAGCACGTTTCGGTCTTCATTTACTTGTTCTTCGTATACTCGTCCAGTCGTTCATCGTTCACTCGTTTACATTCTCGTCTCAAAATCGTTCATCATTTGGTCGTTCATCGTTCACTCTTTTATTTTTCGGTCGTTCATCGATCATTTGTTCTTTCTTTTACACTTTCGTTGTTCGCTCAATGATCATGCACTGGTTCGTTGTTCATTCGATTATCGTTCGCTCGTTCATCGTTCGTTCATCATTTATCGTTCACTCGCTCTTTCGCTCATCGTTCGTCATTCACTTGTCAGTTCGAGCAGGGCATCATTTACTAGTTCTTTCGGTAGTCATTGTTCACTCGTTCATCGTTCAACGGTCCATCGTTCAGTGATTGCTTGTTCGGTCGAACCGGCCATCGTTCACTTGTTCGAGTAGTGCATTGTTCACTCACTCATCTCTCACAAGTTTTTACGAACCGGGCATCATTTATTCGTTCATAGTTCACTAGTTCTTACGAATCGGGACCATTTACTTGTTCATCGAACATCGTTCACTCGTTCGTTCAAACCGAACATAGTGCATGACTCTAGTTCACTGGTTCACTTGTTCGTCGGTCACTAGCTCAGTGACTCGTTCGTTTTTCGTTCACTAGTTGGTCTTCACCGTACACACGTTCGTTTTGGGCGGATACAAGCGGGAGGGGTAAAGGAGGTAATTACCCTCCACCCTTGAGATTTGAAAAAAATACTTTTTTTTTTCGAAAAATAAATTATTTTTTATCTAAAAATTTAAATATTAATACTTAAAAAATTGATTTGTATTTATATTCTAGCAAACAAGTACAGAATGCGCCTTTAAATTACTGAAATTAAGAAAAAATTGTGTGCTGTGCGACCAGTCACACCAGATCCCCCTGAGAAACACCTCTGGATCCGCCCTTGGTTTGAGCCGGGCCTTGTCGTTTATTCATTCGATCGTTCAGTGTTAAACTTATCCGTTAATTCGTTCACAATTTATTCGTTCATAGACCACTGGTTCTTTCGCCTATCTTTATTCTTCCTTCATTAGTTCACTCATTCATCGCACACTCGTCGACTCGCCTTTCGTTCAACTTGATTGTTGACTCATTCGTTAGCTATTCATTCATTCCCACATCGTTCATCAACTGGAACTCGTTCATCTTTTATAGTTCGCTCGTTCGTTTGTTCACTTATCCAAAGTTTATTGCCAGGGCCAGGGGTGTATATAGAAATTTTTTTCGGGGGGGGGGGGGCCCGAACTCGAAAATTTTTCTGCGGAAAATTTTTTTCCAACAAACTATATTTTTTTTCACACGAAATTTTTTGCGGAACATTTTTTCTATTGCGGAACCAAAGTTGTCCATCCTGCGGAAAAATTTGTTGCGCTGATGTCTGTATATCCCTATATATGTATATGTGTTTGGGAAATTTCGGGGGGGCCCGGGCCCCCTCGGCCCCCCCCCCATAAATACGCCCCTGGCCAGGGCCGTAGACAGACTTGACGGGCTAAATCAATTTTTCACACAGTTTTTGACACAATTTTCGAAACAGTTCTACATAGCTAACAATATTTATTTAAATAAAAAAGTTATTTAAAAATTTTTCAAAATTTCTACCATAATTTATTCAGGCCAGATCTCGGCGGATGACTTCCGCCCCCCCCCCCCCTCGGGAGCCCGGGTCCAGTGGCGGATTAATGCAATTTTGTCGGTTTTTTTTTTTTTTTTTTTTTTTTTTATTTAAGGCCTTTGTCGGCATCTATGGCCATTTAGACCTCTTTCCAATTTATTTAAATTGATTGGTAGCAAATTCAATTGAAATTAAAGTGCGAAAATCATAATTTATTTTTTTAGATTACTAGTTTTTATAACTTTATGAATTTCTTCTCGGGGGGGGGGGGGGGGCAGGGCCGTCTTAAGAAATTCGGCGCCCGTGAGCTACTACACTGAAAAAGCAATATATTTATAGTTAATAGATTTTATTTAATGCAAAGAAATCCTTGACATAATAATGGCGAAATAAAAAGTCGGTTCAATACTAATATTTGATATTTTTTTATTAAATATAATATATGACTAGCTAAAATATAGATATATTAATAGTTAAGATGCCTCTATTTGAATCAGTTACAATAATTTTATTCTCATATCCCTTTTGCAAAAGCGGCTCAACCCTAGATATATTAATAGTTAAGATGCCAATATTTAAACCGAGCATCACTAAAGTTTATTATTAAGATAATGATATTTGAATTAAATGGTCGAATCCTCAAATTTAATAATAAAGTACTTATATAAAATATTTATTTATTTTAGTCAAAATTTTTTTATTTTAAGAAAAATCTACATATTTTTGGATAGAAGAATAATATATTAATATCGAACAGAAGCTATATTAAAATTAAAAACTTGAGTAGTTAAGTTAAATATTCAATAGGTTATATTAAAAAATTAAAAATTTCAATGAATTACTAAACTATATGAAGGAACTTTTGTGGTTATTATTATTATTACGGGAGGTTTTAATTATAGACCACATTAGTATTAATTATTAATTAAAAATAAATATAGTAAAACGTCCCAACTGCTTATTCTGCAGTCGTTTTCAAGTCCTGTGCATTTGAAAATGAATGCAGAATAATCAGTTGGGACGTTTTACAATATTTATTTTTAATTAATAATTAATACTAATGTGGTCTATAATTAAAACCTCCCGTAATATCTGAAGGAAGTAAATATATTAATTTAAAACAATAAGTTTACATTTATTATAATTTTTTATTATTATGGATTAAATTATATAAAACAATTTTAATTACATACCAGTAATTATACAATAATATCGCAGAAATGAAGAGGAAGGAATGCAACCAGAAAGAAAAGCTTTAATATCAAATCAAACTCCTTTATAACAAATGGTTTCTGCCAATTTTTGGGGCATTTTTTATAAAGGAGTTTGATTTGATATTAAAGGTTTTCTTTCTGGATGCATTCCTTCCTCTTCATTTCTGCGATTTAATTATACAAAGATATTTATTGTTTTGAAAATAGTACGTAATAATAATATCACATAAATAACTTTGGCACTGTGTTGAAAGTTCTTTTTTAACTTCATATATTGTTAAAATTGCTCGTCCTATTGCATTTTCTTCTAAAACTTGTTTTAAAGAGATATGATTTTTTTCAAAAACCGTAGCTTTTTTTGCAGGTGGTTCCCAACTGAAATCGATTTCATCAAATTCTAATAATTCATATTTGCTATCTATTTCTTTTTTGTTTACATCTTTTAATTCTTCTACTGCAGATAAAATTGATGAAACACTTGTTATGACAAGCGGTGATGAATTTGAAGTTGAAGATTCCAAAGAAACAGTATTAGCAGCAATCTGTAATTTAGAGAATTGATTTAAAATTAAAAGTTTCAGTTGTATGCACTCACATTTTTTATATTCATATGTACAAAAAAAAATAGGTTATTATATTTTTGTAAAAATATTTGTAGTAAACAATTAATATATCGAACAAGTACATATACAAACCCATTCTGACGCGAAATCGTTTACATGTGATATCTCCTTTAAACATTATACTAATCTATCTAACCTTAAAATAGCCCCGGGCTTGGCGTAGTTGGTAGTGCACCTACTTTGTATACCAAAGGTCGGGGGTTCGGATCCCAGGAAGTCCGATGATTTTATTTAAGGCATTTGGATATCAAATGGCTTAAATAAGAATGCCTGGACCCCAAATATATATAATTAATAATTAGAGACCGGATTTTAAGCAAAATGCTTATTGCTCAATTTTATAAGCAACCATTAGATATTTAATTTCTACACGAATTAGGAAAAACTAAGTGTATTGAGATTGCATTTTTTATGCTTTTTTTGCTTTTTTTGAGTTTTCATGCTTTTTTTCCCTTTCATGCTTATTTGAACTTATTTTACGAATATTTACAATTTTTTTTTTTTTTTATTAAAAAACACACTTTTTCCCATTCACACACGGATACACCAGGGACGTATATAAGGAGGGGGGAGGGGGCCCGCCCCGTCCAAAAAAAAAAAAAAAAAAAAAAAAAAAATTTCAAAAACTCCGCAGGGCGAAAAAAAAAAATTTCAAAAACTCCGCAGTGCGGAAAAATATAGTCCTGGAAAAAAAATTTTTTCATCAGGGTGAAAAAATTTGGTTACGCAAAAACAAAATTTTTTGCAATTTTTCTTTAAAAAAAAATTTGTATACGCCATTGGTATGAGTAAAAATTGCTTATTAGATGCTTTTTTTCAACTTTTATGCTTATTTAACAACTTATTATTCAAGATTTTTATGCTTTTTTAACCACTTTTTTTTCCATTTTTTTATGCTTTTTTGTCCGGTCTCTATTAATAATATAACGGTTATCGTCAAAGTCTTATATGGTTTGAGTTTCCGAGAAGACTGTGTGAATGTGTCTGTGAGTGTGAGTGTGAGTGTGAATAAGAAAAAAGTGTGAGTGTTAAAAATAAACAAACTTTAAAATGCATTTTCGGGTTCACTCTGGAGAAAAACTTTATCTATGTGAAAGCATTTTCTCAAAACTCTTCTCTTAAAAAACATGTTATACATACAGGCGAGAAGCCATTTAAACGTGAAATTTATTTTAAAATTTTTTTACAAAAGTCTAATTTCAAAATCCATTTACGAAAACATTAAAGAATTTAATCAAAAGGAATAGGTCTACAAAGTCACACGGGTGAGAAACCGCCCCCTGAGAAACCATATAAATGTCTTCGGTTCGCTTGTCTTCGGTTCGGTTGGCTTATGGTAAATCTTGTTACCTGGCATAAATATGATATCCTTTTATTGATGTTGGAAATTTTCCCGTTCCATTATTAGTTGTTCACTTTAAATAAGTTGATGATTTTTTTTTTTTTTTTTTTTTCATTCATTTTCATTTTTTTTTTTTTTTTTTTTTTTTGTTTGGTTCAGTTGAGTTCGGTTAGGTTGGGTTGTCTTTGGTTCGGTTGGCTTATAGTAAATTTTGTTACCTGGCATAAATTGATATCCTTTTTTTTTTGTTTTTTTTTTTTTTTTTTGGAATGGGTGCATAAGGTCCCAAGACCTATAATGACCAATAGTCATATGCAGCCAGGGAGAAAATAAAAACAAAAGGAGAAGCATAAAGGGGAAACTCAACTGCGGGAACTGAGAAGGTGCCTGCTGAGGTTAGACTTGAAAGTCTGAAGATTGTAGGTTTTGGGAAAGATAGACGCAGGGAGGTTGTTCCAATCACGGGAGGTCATGGGGACAAAGGAAGAATGAAATTGACTAGTTTTGTTAGTCGTGATCTGAACAGCATAGGGATGCTGGGACGATGCCTCTCTTGTGTTCCGTGAATGCATTGGGTGGGATAATTGATTTTAATTCAGCAGAGCATTGACCATGGTAATACCTGTAGAAGAGAGATAGTGCATACACGCTTCTTCTATGATCTAGTGACTGTAGGGATGCGGTAAGGGTATAATCACCTAGCAGTCTAATTGCACGCCTCTGTATGGCTTCCAAGGAGAGAGCGTCTTTCGACGCCCCTCGCCAAAGGTGGGAACAATATTCAAGACAAGGCCGAATTTGGGCTTTATAGAGGATTAGGAGTTATTGGGAGGAAAAGTAGCGCTTCGTTTTGAATAGGAAACCCAATTTCCTTGTGGTAGATTTAACCACAGAAGAGATTTATTGATGTTGGAAATTTTCCCGCTCCATTATTGGTTGTTCACTATAAATAAGTTGATGATGATTTTTTTTTATTCTTCATAAATAATTTTGAAACTTTATAAAATAAATTAATTATTCCATGAATCTAAATTTATGTGTTCAAGTTAATTTAATAAAAACATATTTTTCATTGGAAAGGGTGAATGAGTAAAAAATAAACTATTTTAAATTTAATAAAAATATACAAGATTTATTTTAATTTCTTCCGGTTCGGTTGGCTTCGGTTCGGTTCGGTTCGGTTAGGTTGGGTTGGCTTCGGTTGGCTTCGGTTCGGTGGTCTTAGGTTCGGTTGGGTTCGGTTCGGTTGTCTTCAGATCGGTTGGGTTCGGTTCGGTTGGGTTCGATTAGGTTCGGATTGGTTCGATTAGGTAAATATGAAAGGCTTTTCTCCCGAATGAATAAAATTCCCTGAATAAAACTATATCTATATGATTGGAGAAAGCGAACAGATTTTTATTTTTGAAAAAATATTTATTTACTTTTTTCAAAAATAAAAATCTGTTCGCTTTCTTCAATCATCTTACCTCAAATTGACAATGGCAACAGAAATGGAGCAATATATTCGACGTATATATCTATATGGTTTCTCACCCAAATGAATAAAATTTTAAGTGAATGGTTTTTCTCCCGTATAAATAAAAAGAATAAAGTTACAAGTTAACATATATATTTATTAAAATTAAAAAAAATATACAATATATTTAATACTATTTATTATTAAAATAAATATAACAAAAGCATATAAAATATTTCTTTTTTCCAGTCAAAAAGTTCCAAGTTAATATAGCATATATAATTGATGATTGGGAAAGCCTGGCTGAATGAATGAGAAAAATGCTGGAGGTACTTTCAGGCCAAATTTTAATACCACTATATAGCCGACGTTTCGGGGGACTCAACGCAAGGGCGGATACAAGGGGGGGGGGGGGGGTAAAGGGGGCAATTACCCCCCCCCCGAGATTTGAAAAATACCTTTTTTTTGCAAAAAAATTTATTTTTCACGTAAAATTTTAATACTTAAAAATTTGATTTGTATTTATATTCTGGCAAACAAGTACAGAATGCGCCTTTAAATTACTGAAATTAAGGAAAAATAGTGTGCTGTGCGACAAGTCACTCCAAATTACCCCCCCCCCCCGAGAAACACCTCTGGATCCGCCCTTGACTCAACGCCTCCCTTCATCAGGACTAAACATTAAAAAAGGCAAACATACAGCTAGGTTAACAATGAATAATTCTCTTTTTTTTTTTCTTTTTTTTTTCTGTCACATATATCCTTACAACAGTAACTTGCTACTTACAATGTGGTTTTAAACAATGAACCCTCAACGGTTTAGTCATAAGAAAATGAGTCAATAGTCCAATTTCGCCTGCTGGAAAAAAGAAAGGCATTCGAGGCGAGTTCTCATTATAATGAAATTCTATTTTTTTTACTTTTCGTTTTATTAACTCATGCCAATCTAATTAATCAATATAATCTCTTACTAAGAAAATTCTTTTTTGAAATATTTTATTCTAAACTCAAACGAAATTTGACTATGAACACAAAAAATTTAAAAATAAAAATAAAAATTTCATAAACAAACATTACGCTCTCTCTTGTTGTTGTTGTTTTTTTTTTTTTGACATTTCGGTATCATAAAAATGAAACAAAAATGATGTTTCGAAATTTTTTTTTTAAAAACTACCGAATCGCTTCTAACTGGATGGTTTCGAACCGAACGGAGCCGAGCCGAACCGACCCGAAGCCGAGAATTCCCTAGTTGTTTTGAATTTTTTTCTAAAAATAAAATAACCGAACTTAAAACCCAAGATCTCGAGCCGCCTCTGGCGGCTCTCGGACAAGAGATCCCTGCAACTTCTTTAAAATATTCTGGATGGATATTTTTTATTTAAAACAGACCTACTATTTACCAAAAGACACGGGCCTCCATCGGTGGTCCGCGGACCCAAAGATGTTCTTAATAAGTGTAGCAAACTCGAGCCTTTTTACTAAAAAACAAGTCAGTGAATAGAACGAAAGAATCATGAATGTTGAGCTAATGTCAAAAAAGTTAACTAGTCAGCCAGTGCGAGGGCTGGCACTTTATTCTGAAGATTAACCTTCTCTTAAAATTTAGATTAAATCCCTTCGCTTTCACAAGTGACATTTGCAAAATGTATAAACAAATATTAAGGAAGATCGCCGATATCAAAATATTATTTGGCTCAATCCGGAAACGAACATTTGTTCTCACTACCAATTAAATACCGTTACATATGGCACCAGGTCAGCCCCCTTTCTCGCACTGCGCACTCTAAAACAATTAGCGGAAGATGAAGGAAACGCTTTTCCTTTAGCAAAAGAAATCGTTGCTGTGACCTTAAGGCCTAAAAAAAAAAAAAAAAAAAAAAAAAGAAATCCTTCTTGAGCATTTATTCGTAGATGACATCTTATACTCAGCTCCCTCTTTAGAAATTGCACTTAACACCAGTAGCGTAACGTTTTTTAGCTGGGCCCCCCCGCAAACCTTTATTTCAGGCCCCATTATTAGACCATACAAAAAATATTTTTAAAATACCGTATATCGCTGAACTCTCAGGGCCCCGGGCCCTCTCAAAGAGAAATTTTCATTATTTTTTTTATCTAAATTTTTCCGTTTTTATCGGAGCTACATATTTTTAGCCCGGCCCGGCCCGTGGGCCCCCCAAGGTCCTGGGCCCTCCGGGGCCCCCGCATCGCGGGGTCTGCGGGGGCGTACGTTACGCCACTGCTTAACACTTAAACTCAATTAATTCAATTATTACAAAAAGGAGGTTTCGAATTAAAGAAAAGGGCTAGTAATTATAAAAATTTACTTGACACTGTACCTCAAGACCACACAGAACATTCATTAGAATTTGATAAATCCAGTGATACAGTTAATACATTGGGCCTGCAATGGAAACCCTATTTTGACGAATTTTCATTTAAATTGCAACCCTTTAGTGGCGCCCACTCTAAAAGAAATATGCTTTCTACATTAGCAAAAATATTCGACCCCTTAGGAATGTTATGTCCTGTTTCGTTTCAAATAAAATATTTAATTCAAGAATTGTGGAAATTAAATATTAATTGGGACGACCCCTTGCCCTCTGACATTAAAAATAAATGGATCCATATGATCAATCAACTTTCAAAATTAACTGAAATTAAGATTCCCCGTTTTATAACTTCTCAAATCCAACACAATGCCAAATAATTGGTTTCGCTGACGCCAGTGAAAAAGGATACGCCGCGTGTATCTATCTACGATCTACTAACTCTTTATGCCAAATTGAAATTAAATTAATAACAGCAAAATCAAAAGTTGCCCCTTTAAAATTTTTAAGTATTCCACGGTTAGAATTATGTGCTTTAGTGATTCACCTGTTGTGTTGGCATGGATCAACACAGATACTCATAAATTAAATACTTTTGTAGCTCATCGTGTTTCAAAAATTACCTCTTTTCTCCCTACTCCACACTGGGCTTACCTTAAATCTCTTGAAAACTCCGCGGACATAGGCAGCCGAGGATCTCTGCCTGATGCACTGTTGCATAACAAGCTGTGGCAACATGGGCCAAACTGGCTGGTTAATCCCCCCCCCCCCCCCACTTGTGGCCAATAATATTACCTGAAAACCTCGCTATTATTCCTGAACTAAAACCCAAAATTGCGCTCATAAATAATATTAATTCGCAAACCACATTACTACACAATCACAAACAGATACTCTTCATTTTTTAAATTAATTAGAATCACAGCCATGGTGTTGCGATTCAAAAATAATTTAAAAGCTTCGATAAAAAATAAATTTAAATTAGAACGATTTGAACAAAATAATCATTTCGCGCTCGAATTAAATCAACTCAAAAACAACAATCTAAAATCTCGCCCTTTGTCACGATTAAATCCCTTTTTTGACCCCAAGGACGGTGTGGAAAGTAATAATGAAAAAAAATATAAAAAGATAACAATTATATGAGCGGAGAGGGGATAAATAAATAGGTTAATAAATAAATAAATAGGTGAATAAATAAATACGTGAATAAATAAGTGAATGCGGTTTGAAATGAGGAGCAACAAAAAGATGGATGAAATGAAGAATCGAAACGTGGCGTGAATCAGGAAACCAAAATCTTGAGTCAATGAGGAAAATATAGGTTCAGCAAAGGTAGAATCAATTGTAAAGAAAAGTAAGAAGAATATAAATAGGAAAGATATAAGGATGTGTGGCAGGAAGGCAGATTCGCTAAATACAATAACGTAAAGTAGGAATCCGACGCGTCGCCAAAAGCAAGAGAGGTGTGATGGAAGGCTTATTAGCGAGCAAAACGAAGTGGCCGGAAGCCGTTGTGCTATCCACCCAGGTAGTCGGAGACCCATAATGCCTTGCGGTCGCCCCTAGTGGTGATCAGTCACATTAGAGCGGCTCAAAGCACTCGGGACTCGAACCGCGAGTTTCGACAGACGGTTTACTAAGGGTCGGGGGACGATTAAACAATTCGTTACTAACAGATTCGGAAAAACATCCTATTATTCTCTCTAAAAAAAGTGTCCTAGCTAAATTAATTATAATTGAATATCATCGCTTACATCTTCATGTTGGTCCCCGTACACTCCACTCTTTAATTATTCGAAAATTTTGGATTCTCTCTGCTAGGCAATTAATTAGATCAATTCTCTCAAAATGTGTTACATGCTTAAAATCTAAACCTAATTATTTACACCCCAAAATGGGAGATTTACCTCCCTCGCGAGTACAGCCATCACAGCCATTTCTATTTACAGGTGTGGATTTTGGTGGTCCCTTTCAAATGAAATTATCATATGGGCGAAGTACTAAAATAGGAAAAGCCTATCTCTGCATTTTTGTGTGTCACGCCACAAAAGGCGTTCATTTAGAAGCTGTTTCCTCACTTTCTAGTGAAGCTTTTCTGGACGCTTTTAAACGATTTGCATCTCGCAGCGGTCTATGTTCTCATTTGTATAGTGACTGTGGAACTAACTTTGTAGGCGCAAACAAATATCTCCGCGATTATTATGCTTTTTTAGCAAATAATCATAACTCTTTCTCTATAGAACTGTCAAAATATAATGTTACATGGCATTTTAACCCCCCTTCGGCCCCACATTTTGGCGGATTATTTGAAGCTGGTATTCGATCAGCAAAATATTTTATTAAACGGATAATTGGAGACACGTCGCATACATATGAGGAGTATGCGACTATTTTTGCAAAAATAGAGTCAATTTTAAACTCTTGTCCTCTCTGTCCCGTCAGCAATGACGTTTCAGAAGTGGACGCTCTCACGCCTGGCCATTTTTTAATTGGGAGGCCTATCATCTCACCCCCCGAGTACTCTTTAGAAAATATTCAAATGAACCGACTGAATCGCTGGCAACACCTACAACAGATCACGCAGCATTTTTGGAAAAAAATGGCAAGCCGATTATTTAAATACCCTCCAACAAAGACAAAAATGGTGCAGTGACCAACCTAATTTAAAAATTGGTGATTTAGTCTTATTAAAGGACAATCCAAAGATTCCATATCTCTGGAAATTGGCCAAAATCTTGGAAATACATCCAGGTGCTGATGGAGTGGTGCGCGTAGTCACACTCAAAACTCAGAGAGGAACATGTCAGCGACCTGTCGTGAAATTAGTTCCTCTCCCCAACAATTAAAAAAAAAAGAAAGAGAGAACAACTCTCTATCTCTCTCTTTTCCCTCTCTCTCATCAGTTATAACTATAACTAAATCCACTCTCTCACGTCACTTCTTAATACATTGTTGTAATACATAGGCAATTTATTAAATGTTTGCTTATGACAAAAAAAACATATGACAACTCTATTTTCTCATAAGACTCTTTAACAACTGAGGATGGCGCAATAAATTTGGCCGAAACGTTTTGTTGAAAGGAGTCTGTTTTATTGAATAGAGGCTACCTATCTGGCTGCTGTCCTCCATATCACATATTACGTGAATCAGACAACCACAGAATTCGCGTCTTATCAAACTACAGTCCATTAGAAGAACAAATCGAAGGGAACACGCAGACGAATAGCCGTAGAAGGGGTGATAATCTTCAATTGGGCGCAAATCGTCTACCCGTAAGTGTCTCAATTTTGCCTTAATTATCGCACAGTAATTGAGTAAAAAAATAAATTTTTATTTTTTATTACACAATATATTTACAAAATTTGGAGTCGTGATTCGTACATTGAAAAGTCAATTTTGGGTGGTAGAAAATTACATGTGAATTTGTGGATTGACAAATGGAAAAAGCTAGGTCGATCTACTTGCGACCTGTATTTATAACTTTTTTGCCTTCCAGCGCGTAAGCTGGGTATCAGGTCTTATCGCTGTCGACTCGGTGTGTTTTGAATACATCACAATATACATTAAATTAATAAATAATATTATATTTTAAACTATTTGTAATGTTTTTATATATCTATATAAAAATGAAATGGGAAAAATGTAATGATCTGATACAGACTTTTCCCTATTGAATAAAGAAAAGTTATTCAGAGATCTTATTCTCTGAATAGGATTATGTTAATTAGTTTCGGCCTTCAGATCGCCCTAATCCCTGTTGCCTGTGTAATGGTACTTATTCCCGATTATTATCTGAAAAATCTTATAACTAGCACTCTGGGTTTTGATTACGAAAATAAAAGAGTTTGTTTTAATAAAGACCAATTTTATTTAGGAAAAAAATAGCGATTTGAGATTAACTTTCAATTTGGTTATAAAATATTTGTTCCTTTTTATTATTACTATTTATTTAAATTTCATTAAATTATTATAAATCGTTTCTCTTTTCTTTAGATAAAGTAATCTCGTTGACTTCGATCTTAATTTTGGATGTTTAATAAAAAAAATAATTAAATTTTCGAAAGAATTTACTGAATTTCTCAAGCCGTGTTCAGTTGTATTATGATTATTGATTATTAAACAACTGGCCTGAGAAATTCCCCTTTTGCAACCGAAATGTCTCTGAAATTATTTTATTTAAAATATTAAATTATTATTGCTAGGTCCAATTAATTATAGATTTTATTTATTTAAAATTAAATTAAATTTTATATTTGTTTCAAAAGTTTATTGTTCTCTCAAGTACCATCTTGAGTCGACCAAGAAAGAAGCTACTTATTTGGTTAATATAATTTAATGATGTTTTTAAAATCAACAATTTCCAATGCAATTGTAGGTCAAAACCGAAAAGTTTTGAGTGTAAAGTCTATACTAAAATAAGATGAAAAGGAATTCCTCAAACATATTCTTATTCTTAAAAATATCAATAAAATGCTGCATAAATTCTAATGGTTAAATAAAAACAAATTAGGGCAATAATATTATATATCCTTTTACTCGGGAGAAAGTCTAGTTTCTGAATATATAAAAAAAAATTATAGGTTATGTAAGAAAAAAATATTGGCTCCCCCCCTCTAGAGCACCCCCTAGTGGTCCGATGTTTACCAAAAGCTTTTCAGTTCTTTGCCTTTACCTCTAGTTTATGTGTGCAAAATTTCAAAACAATTGAACAAGTTTTTGAGTTTTCGTTGATGAAAAAAATTAACACAGACACACACACACACACACATGCACACATAATATGTGTGTAATATATAATATACGTATGATATTATCATTCAGGGGACCTCAAAAAAATTTCGATTTTTTTTTTCGATTACATTAACTTTACCTGCCCAACCTACGGTTGATGGGCAAAGTTAAAAAGTAAATTTTGGGTATTAAAACCCCCTTTTTAAAATTAAATTTTATAAAAATTTTCTTTCTCCGAAAGTGGGTCGGGGGAAAATAAGTTTTATTTCAAGAAGAGGAAGATTTATTGCGGTTTTTGACCCAGGTTGTGGTTCAAGAAAACAATAAAAAATAATAATTTATTGTTGTGTGGTTTATTCTAGGCCTGGCGACTGGCTAGCATCAGTAGCCCAACTACCATCATCAGGCCTGCAAAAAACATTTTATTTTCAATTTACTTATATTATTACATAGGTTTGTCAGTACAATAATTGTATTTTTATGTCAATTAAACATATTACATTTCTCTAGACTTTTATATTTTTGTGAAAAACATTTTACCTGAAGAAATGTAATATGTTTTATAAGGGTATTTTATGGCTGGTGGAATTTGTATCAGGAATGAAAGTTGGAAGAAAAATGCAGCCAGAATTTTTTCTTTAAAAATATATTTCAACAGCTGACGTTTCGGCTTTGGTCAGAGCCATCCTCGGAGCTGCTATTGGTCTTCATATACATATATTTTGCATTGTATCAGGTATTAAAATTAATTTGGGATATAACATCAGGGAAAAAGTTTTCAGTTCAACTTTTTCCTTCTTCTATCACCAATACAATATATTTATTTTTTTGTGCCTAATGTGATAATTGACTCAGGGCAGTACAATTTCATCTAATGAAATATGTTTTATTGATCAAATTGACATAAAAATACAATTATTGTCCTGACAAACTTATGTAATAATTAGGGCTCGGATTTATAGGCACTAAAAATCTTTAAAATAGGCAGGCAACTAAGCACTAAAAATTATTTAAAAAGGCACTTAAAAGGTATTATTTAAGAAATAATATAAAAAAATTTAAAAAATTGATGTCTTATTTTTGGTAATTTGGTGTGACTGGTCGCATAGTACACAATTTTTTTTTAATTTCGGTAATTCTGTACTTGTTTGCCAGAATATAAATATAAATCAAATTTTTAAGTATTAATTTTTAAAATTTTACATTAAAAATAAATTTATTTTTTAAAAAAGTATTTTTTTTAAATCTCGGGAGGGGGGGGGGGGGTAATTACCCCCTTTACCCCCCTGAAATATTTTCTTGATAATTCAAAAAAATTTTAAATTTAGGCTATGTATAGCTTGTAAAAAATTGAAATTGACTATTTGAACTTAAAATAGGCTCTAAAAAAGACATTTATAGATGAAATAGGCACTAAAACCCAGAATCGGCCAAAAAAGGCATTATAGGCACTAACAAATGCCTCTTATTTTATTCAGAATTTCATGAAACGTATATATATCATATTGGCCTAAATTTTAAGCCATAAAATAAAAAAAGGCAAATAGGGCGAAATCCGAGCCCTAGTAATAATATAAGTAAATTGAAAATAAAATGTTTTTTGCAGGCCTGATGATGGTAGTTGGGCTACCGAAACTGATGCTAGCTAGTCGCCAGACCTAGAATAAAGCACACAACAATAAATTATTATTTTTTATTGTTTTCTTGAACCACAAAACCTTGGTCAAAAAGCGCAATAAATCTTCCTCTTCTTGAAATAGTATTTATAATTGGGCTAATCCAACAAAAAAAAAAAAGTTTGCCTCAATTATTTAAATTAGTATTTTTTTTTTTTTTTTTTTAATTTTATAATATTCTAATGGCAATATGGTGGAGGTTCGGTTTTTGGTTTTTTATTAGCTTCCAGTTTGTTGAAAAATTCCCTAATGTCTTCTTCGCGGACGACTTTTTTATTTTCGGCAAATTTTTGTAAATACTCTTTTAATTTTTCTTTCATAAGATTATATCCTGGAAATAAAAAAATATTTAAGAAAAATAAAATAAATATTTTATTTACTTGAAACTTACCTCCTATTGCTTCAATTTGTTTAATCCTGTCCAAACTGGAAAGAGCTTGCATTCCTTGTTCGTATTGACTTTTTATTACTCCTTTGTCATGACCTTTTTTTTCATAAGCAGCTACAGTATCTTGATCATCCAATAAGAATAATAGTTTCTCATTTTTATACATTTCCTTGATAAAATGGAATAACAAATTAGATATATACTTAAATTTAATTTAAAAGAGTGAATGATCAAAGAATTATTAGAATTCTAATCCTAATAAAAATTTATAGGAACTTAGGAATTTTTCCAGGGGGAAAAATTTTTTTTAGTTATATATTATATACATTAGGGTGTTTCCTTTGAAACGAACATTTTTTTTTTCGCGGACACACTGAAATATTGTTCTATCGAAAAAAAAAATTCCCTCGAGGTTTCAGCCCTTAATTTTAATTTTAAGTACTTCCTCTCAATCGTTGAATTTGTCCCATTTAAATAACATGTAAATCATTGTTTTTTTACTTTCTCTTACCTCTATATATATGTTAATATATAGAGAGAGAAAGTATTGGTTTCATGTCAAAAATTCGATGTCGAGATTTTGATGGATCTTCACGTTTTGAGGTCCCCTGAATCCAAAAAAGTGGTTTTCGCGACATGGTCTGTCTGTCTGTGTTCAATTTTAAGCATGAAGGAATTGAGCTAGGAAGTTGAAATTTTATATTTAAGTTAAACACCCCCCGGGACCGGAAAAATAAGCTTTTAATCAAAATCGGCCAAAGAGTACTAGTACTTTACTGATGTACTTTTTCAGTTTTTTTCGATTTTCTCAAAATTCGCTCCAACGATTTTTTTTTAAATTCAAAAATCAATTATTTTTTAGATGCTCTTTAAAATGTATATTCTCATTTTGCAATTGAAATCTTCTGAAGACCACTTTACTCTTGTATTTCATAGGGAAGATAGGAGAAATGGTTGCCATGGTAACAAAATATAAATATTTTCCCATACTTATAAATTTTACATCTGAATTCAAATGTTCCGTACTGTCGGGGACTAAATATATGTCGACACAAAAAATCTGGTGTGACAAGCACAGAACACAACTTTCGATTACCGAAGGTAAGAGAAAGTTGTGTGCTGTGCGCCATGGGAAAATATTTATATTTTGTTACCATGGCAACCATTTCTCCTATCTTCCCTATGAAATACAAGAGTAAAGTGGTCTTCAGAAGATTTCAATTGCAAAATGAGAATATACATTTTAAAGAGCATCTAAAAAATAATTGATTTTTGAATTTAAAAAAAAATCGTTGGAGCGAATTTTGAGAAAATCGAAAAAAACTGAAAAAGTACATCAGTAAAGTACTAGTACTCTTTGGCCGATTTTGATTAAAAGCTTATTTTTCCGGTCCCGGGGGTGTTTAACTTAAATATAAAATTTCAACTTCCTAGCTCAATTCCTTCATGCTTAAAATTGAACACAGACAGACAGACCATGTCGCGAAAACCACTTTTCTTATAAATTTTACATCTGAATTCAAATGTTCCGTACTGTCGGGGACTAAATATATGTCGACACAAAAAATCTGGTGTGACAAGCACAGAACACAACTTTCGATTACCGAAGATAAGAGAAAGTTGTGTGCTGTGCGCCAGTCACACCAGATTTTTTTTTTTAATTATATAATTATGACGATGTTAGTTTATAAAATTTGAGAATAATAAGTAAGGATGTTATTATGATATGAATAAATAAAAAAAAGAGATACTTAAATTTAACAAGATATCGGCATGATAATGAAATATTTCAATAATAATAATCTAACGAGTTTCTCCGAAAGCTAAAAGTAAACCGGGTGCCAAAGGCTGAAAAAGTTATTAAAATTGAGGACTGATAAGCAGCAGTTTTCCATCTATACATGGATCAACTTGAAATTAATAGACAACAATTTTGATATTGATAAACTTTTTTGGCCTCGCCAATAAATAACACTCCCAGCTTTGTTAGAAACTTTTTAAGTTGTTTTTGGTATGCTCCCTTTACAGTAACAGAAAGCCTTTTAACTCAAAATTAGCCTTTATTTGGATCTTCTCTACTTTTTTTTCGATTTTCTTAAAATCCGCTCTAATGATTTTGATTAAAATTCAAAAATCAATTATTTTTTAGATGCTCTTTCAAATGTATATTCTCGTTTTGCCCTCAAAATTGTTTGAAGCACACTTTACTCTTGTGCTTCATAGGAAAGATAGGAGAAATGGTTGCCATGGTAACCGAATTTAAATCTTTTTCTTTTTATTAGATTAAAAATCAATTATTATTTAAACTCCCATTTATTTTTATTTTATTTCTGTCTTTAATTGTTTCGGAGAAAACATATCTCTCTCTCTCTCTCTCACACAAAATTATCTTCTCTCTTTCTACGCGTTTTAAACTTTCCACCTTACCCTCGCATTTGGCTAATGTTAATTTCCTATAGGGATTTGTATGTTAATTTCGATTTAAAAGGGGGGGGGTCCCCTTTGGAACTTTTTACGCATTTAAAATTTTTTTTCCAATTCTTATGAAATTTTGTATTTATTTACGAATCTATATTGTGTATAAAATGTTCAAATATGAGATAAAAATTTTGAAAAATAACCATAGTTTATTTCAAGGGGAAGAGTTGTGTGCTGTGCGCCAGTCACACCAGATTTTTTCTTTTAAAATTGTTATAGCTCAGTTCGGTTTTATGATTTTTCATTGCGATTAGTCGCAATCTGTAGTGTAATGGACACTCTTTAAAATGTCTAGTCTTCTTTTATTGTTACATGAACCGTTTGGCGGGGGTGGCCTCTAAAGTCCTATTTCTATGAAAATTGCATATTTTCTTTGTTATTCACAAAACGGCTGAAGATACAATAAAAACGTAAGGAAAAACTTGCAGGAAATTAAAATATATCGTATTTGGAATTATAGCTATATAGCTATATTGTTGTATTTGTTATTGTATTTAAGTTTGTATTGTGTTTGTTGGACCTAGCCACCGAGGACTGGTGCCTCTAAGCGGGTCGTAATAAATTTATTTATTTATTTATTTATTTATTTAATGTTTTCTCTAACTTTTTTTAACAAGGACGGGAAAAAATTTTGGTTCCGCGAAAGAGAAAATGTTCCGCGGGCGGCAAAAATTTTGTATCTCTAAAAAAAAGGTAAAAAAATTTTTAAGGAGGGGGCGGCAAATTAAATTTTTAAAGTTTTTTTGACGTGACAACGTCTTACAAATCATGTGTCTATAGAGGCAGGTTAGAGGGGCATGCACGAAAAAGTTTATCGGCTTTAATAACTCTTCTGTCTTAAGAGATATAATTATGGGAAATATACGGTTAGAAAGAATGAGTTTTCAGCTAAAGATTTCACCATTTATTTTTTTCCTACCATTTTATTTTACCGTGCTGCGGTAAATTCTAATTTGAAAGTTTAAACCCCTGTAGATTCCGAACGGCTAATCAGATCAGACTAAATGGGATGTCATTTGGTGCAGAAAGAAAACCTCTAATAGAATAAATAAAAAAATCCCGAGTAATTAACTCCAAAATTAGTTTTTTTCTCGAAAAACCTCATTTTTTAGGCAAAAAAATATCGAAAAATAGCCCTATTTATGTAACGCCTAGCTACTTGACCGTAAAAGCTACATTAAATCTAAATATAGTTTTAGAAAGAGTGGTCCAATGCCCAGAGGTAATTTTTTCATTTTTTTGATATGACGTCATTTTACCGCATGAGAGCACTCGGCGGGATTTCGTTTTTCGAAATTTTAAACCCCTGTAGATTCCGAACGGCTAATCAGATCAGACTAAATGAAATGTCATTTGGTGCAGAGAGAAAACCTCTAATAGAATAAATAAAAAAATCCCGAGTAATTAACTCCAAAATTAGTTTTTTTCTCGAAAAACCTCATTTTTAAGCATATGTCGCCCTTAATGGATAAAAGTTTGGCCACACCTGTCATATATTGTTTCAATGAAAATGTTTGAACATGTTTATTTATGAAAACAAACTACTAGTAAAAAAAAAAAACAACAATACTTTCTCTCTTTATATTTCAATATAGGTAAGAGAAAAATAAATTTTTTTTGAAGTCAAGCAAAAGACGTTGTCACGTTAAAAAGCCACCGGCTGTGTAGAAGACACAGCCAACACCTAATTTTTTTGGGGGGGGCGCAAAAAAAAATATCTTGCCTAGGGCGGCAGAATAGCTTGCGCCGGCCCTGTTCAAACACATAAATTGATAAAATAATAATTATTAAGTGAGATTCCTTTTTGGAAGAAATGAAGGAGCCAAGCGTGTTTTGAGACGACCATTTCGACAGCTTAGCGTTTGGGCTGCATATACTCAAGGCTCTAGCTCCCAGGTGGGGACTTAATTGTGGCGCTCGCACGTACGTATGTGAGCCTGCCGTTAGAGCCTTACGCGTAGGCAACTATGAATTGGCTATCAATCATTTGAAATAAATAGGGACAGATCTAAATGACCTTAGATGCCGAAAAAGACCTTAAACAAATTTTAAAAAAATAAAAAAAGATTTTTATTAGCAATAGATGTTGTTCTCATATCAAAATAAAATAAATACATGTAAATAAAAATAAAATAATTATATTAATCCAAAAAAGAGTTGTGTCTTTCGCAGAGTTTTTAAATTTAAATAAATTAAATTACTAAACTAAAAAATAAAATTGTTATGTTATTTCAAAGATGAAATTATTTACCAAAAATAGAAAAAAAGAAATCAAACTTTATCAGGTCAAAGATTTTTATTAAAAGCAAGCTACGTTTCGATCCTATAAATAAATAATAATAATAATAGAAAAGTTATGGTAAAGATACAAGTTTGTAGCCAGATATTTAATTTTAAATATTGTCTCAACTGCTGCTATTCGCTCAGGGGCCCACAACTTGTGGGTACGTGGATGGCGACCACGACCTACCCGAGCTAAACAGGCAGTCCTTCTGTCCTTTGTATGTCTGTCTCTTCCTTCCTCTTTGCAACAGGCGTCAGACCGTGCGACGGGCCGGCCTGTCCTATTTCTTCCCGTCGCAAAAACGCGTGATAGGCCTGGAGGGTAAAAGTGTGGTCCGCCGACCCCGCATCGCGGGAGTAAGGCGAGGAGAGAAGAAGAAGCAGTCTCAACTGCTGCTATCTGAAATATTTTATGTTATTTTTCACGTTTTTATAAGCCCCATTTTTAAAATCAGATCAATTCACTGCTTTCCAAATTAAAATATAGAGTTTATAGAATTGCAGGAGGGGGGGGGGGAATGTCCATTTTAAGGCAACTCAATAGACAGACAATAGACAGTTCCGTAAATGGTTGCCTACGCGTAAGGCTCTAACGGCAGGTAGACCCTGGGTGGGGACTTAATTCTGGGGCTCACTGTACAATGTTTCTTTTAAGTTCACTTGAATCGGAGCAAGTGCACAGTAGTGGCGGATTGAACGATAATTCTGTTCTGACACAATCAGTTCCAACCCTAGTAGTTGTAACGTTGCGATTAGTTTTTTAGAACAGATTGTAGATCGAGAGATGCCATATTTCCATTTCGGCACCATTTGTACCCACATGTAACAATTAGTGCTACGAAGTGATAAGCTATCTAAAGTGACTACTAGCCCTGATATCGTTTTCTGTAAAAAGATAAGAGAAAAATGGAATAATTTGGAAATTTTTTTTGAATGATTCTAAATACTTGAAAGAAATATATGAGAACGAAATATTAGGAAAAATATAGGCGTGGGGGGGGGGGGTGGTCTGCCCCAGGCCCCGAGCCGGCATAGGCCCCCATATATTTATAAAAAAAAAATTTAATGAAAATTTCTCTTTGAGAGGCGCGGGGCCCTCAGGGCTCAAATGAAAAAGTAAAAATCTATACTCGTTAGGGTGCCACTTATTTTTCAATTTTCTTTTAGGGAGTAGTGCCGGGCGGAATTTTGTTCCATTATATCCAAAAGTAAGTCCTATAAAATATTAGCTCAAAATAATAATATTAAGACGTGGCGCTCTTGCCCTATTTTTTTTAAATATAACTTATAGCGATTAAAACCACTTTTTTTGTTTTGGGTAATAATATATGTGGTTGTAATTTTATTTTAATGTTGACTAGCCATAATTTGAAAATTTAAATACTAAATATCTTTTTTACATAGGCATAACTTAAATATATAACGAACATTATAATGAAAAGTTACATATTCTACGTGAATGTTTTTTGTGGGACTTCTCTTGTTGGCCTAGGATATTTTCGCGGGTATTCTTGGACTGTATGTAACAAATAAAAACACAAATGTATTTATATGGTTATTAATCATGCCAATTTCAGAAAATATAAAATGTAGCCTAAGTCACCTGCACTAAAAATTGCTTTTGATCCTCATCCAGTGTAATTTTATCGTTGAAATCCTCTATTAGTTTAATATCCCTTTCTGCCGGATCATTCACAACCTTCTGTTCTTTCAAGAGATGTTTCCCTTAAGATTTTTATATCATTTAGTGGTGCAGATATTGCTTCTGTTGCACGGAACCAATATTTTACATAGCATTTTACAATAAAGCGTGTTATGCGAATAAATGACTTTTCTTCTTCTTTGGTTAATTTAAATTCTGTTCGAAATAAATAGATTTTTAATGAATATATCGATTTCGCCATCCATCTGGCCATATGATATGCACCCGGCTTTTTAAAATGTATGCCACCTAAGGGAACACCCCCAAGAAAAATAATTACGAGTTCCAATAGTTCCCGATAGTCTCCTCGAGGAAATGTTTGATTGTGATTCATATTGTTTATGATATTTTCGGCTCCAGCATATTTTTTTAATATTTAGAAAAATAAATAGAGAAGAATTATTAAAATTTGGTTTGTTTTTTAATAAATTGCAAAGAGTAGTGGCTGAATGTATATGATTAATAAATAAGAAAAAAGGCAACCAAAAGCAAAACAAAAGAATTTATTTTTTATTTTTAGCTTTATTAAGTATCAATGTCGATGTTTCGGCAGATTTTTCCGGTCTTCTTCAAGATATATACAATGTTTACTTCGAGCTTAAAGGAGGCTCTTGCAACGCCGGATGTTCACACTAATAATATGTTAGGAGTTGCCAAGAGCCTCCTTTAAGCTCGAAGCAAACATTGTATACGGTAAGTCCTGAAGAAGGTCAGAGAAAAATTGGCAGAAACGTCGACATTGATACTTAATAAAGCTAAAAATAAAAAAAATTATTTTGTTTTGGTTTGGTTGCTTTTTTCTTATTCATTAATAAATATAATATATAACTATAAATATATGATTTCGGCTTGCCCCCCCCCTCTGTCCCAGAGGGGCAAGGACACATCCCCCCCCCCCCCGTTTTGAAGCTTATGATCACTTTAATAAAGAAAGTCACTAGTTTTAATATAAAATACAGTAAAATTTAAAAAGTCCCTTAATAGAAACTCAATATCCCTTAAGAGAGTGATCACTGAAAACTTTAAGAGACGAGCGCCACGTGTTAACACCCTTCAATTTAGCCCAAATTTGCTGACAACCTTTTAACATTCAAAGGAACAAAATTCCGCCCGGCACTTGTCAAAATTTGAAAAAAAAAATTTTGACCTCTTATAATAAGTGGCACCCTAATACTCGTATATATAATTAGCTATGTCCGTCTGTCTGCCTGTCTGTCACGCTCTATTTAGGCAACTTCCCGTTAGAATTTTGAAATGAAATTTTATATCCATAAAGAGGACCTTCTCGGGATTACAGGAAAACGAAGCCCGCCAAAGATGGGCGACGCGGCTAGTTTAGATAAAAAAATTTAATGAAAATTTCTCTTTGAGAGGCTCTGACCCCTTGGGGTAAAGGGATATACGGTATTTTAAAAATATTTTTGTGTGTGAAGGAGAGAGATATTTAAAGATGAGCACCCCCCCCCCCCCCAAAAAAAAAAAATTCAATATAAGGCCCCCTCTTCTAGTGCCGCCCTAGGTCCCCAACTGTCTCGGTACGCCTCTGATTGTTATGTGAACACTAATAAATCTTATTTATTTTTTTGAAAATTTTCATATTTTAGTAAAAAAAAAATTAATTTTTTAAATTTAAATATATATTTATAATATTTATTTAAATCATGGGTAATAATATCAATTTTTATTTTTAATCTCTATAGACCGGTCTATACCCGACTAGAAATTGCTTTGGGAACGCCCAGAGTATACATCTGGACCTCATAGGGTCCCAAGGAGGCATGCCCAATAGGGAAATCCCTATAAGGGCCCAATTAGAACCCAATCGGGAAATTCCCAGGGAAAAATAAAATAACTTATAGTCAGTTTCTCCCAATTGGGTTCTGTGTGGGACCTAATTGGGAAATCCCAATATAAAAATAAAAATTTCATGTCTAGAATTCACTTGGATCACCAAATTATACACGGACCTCTTTGGGTCCCAATGAGTCCTTACCTCTAGGAAATCTCTAATGAAGGCCCCAATTGAGAACCCAATAGAGAGATTAAAAGCCCCCTACATAAATAAAATAAGAAAATAAAATTCAACTTAGTGAGCAAATCCCAAGGTTTCTTCCACATTGAATTATATTTCCAAGGGATTCGATAGAAAATAAATTTAAAATTTCACGTCTAGGAAATTACTTTGGGGATCGCCCAGCGTATACATCTGGACCTCATGGGGTCCGAAGGAGGCATGCCCAATAGAGAAATCCCTAGAAGGGCCCAATTAGAACCCAATCGGGAAATTCCCACGACAAATAAAATAACTTATAGTCAGTTTCCCCCAATTGGGTTCTGGGTAGAAAAATATGCAGAAAAGTTCTAAGCTTGAAACGAACAGAAAGGGCAAAAATGTGTAAATTATACTGCAATGACAAGCGAAACGAACAAAACCTAATTTCTAATTTTTAAATATTATGATGCGTTATATGTAAGAAATGACATCTATTGAGCCCCGCGACTCAATCCTCATCATCTATGCATGCGCGAACATTGGATTTTATTTATTATTCCAAATAAGATACTACAGCAAATATTTTGTATAAGTTTTTATTTTAATGTTGGGATTTCCCATTTAGGTCCCAATAATATAACCAATTGGGAGAAACTGACTATAAGTTATTTCATTTGTCGGGAATTTCCCGATTGGGTTCTAATTGGGCTCCTTCTAGATTTCTCTATTGGGCATGCCTCCTTCGGACCCCTATGAGGTCCAGATGTATACGCTATGATTCCAAGTAATTTCTAGACGTGAAATTTT
>JAKCPI010012772.1:0-14068 GCA_023213315.1 Euborellia annulipes
TAATATATATATAAACCTTTAGCTGAAAAGAAGCTGGTAAAAAAGTGTGTTTTTATATATATATATATATAGTGTCTATAAACTGCAATGTGAATATTTCTCTACATATTGTATTGAGTAATTTGTTTCGATGTTTTTTTTTTTTTTGTTTTATAAATTTAAAAGTGGGAATTGTTCTTTTTATAAAAAGATAATAATTTAGATACAAGTACACGACTTTTTTTTTTTTTTTAATTTAAAGCTTAGGTTAATTATTTGAAGGTAAATTTTAATTTTTATTTTATTGAGGAAAGAGCGCATATAAAAAAGAAAAAAAAAAGAAAAAAAATATTATACATGAAGCACGTATTAAGAATAGTAAATTATTTTTTGTTATATAATAAGAAAATAAAAAAAATTAATTTGCGTTAAAGAGTGTCAACCAAGTCTTTTGAATCGCTTCAAAGGGAGTTAGCTAACAAGAGCCTTTTCCGGCATCTGCGGCTAATTCGACATTGGTTGTAGCCAAGACCATTAAGAAAAAATCTGCGAGTGTAACTGGTCCAAAAGATAAAGAGAAAGTTGTGTTCTGTACGCTTGTCCCACCAGATTTTTGTGCTGCGATCAATATATTAAAATTCCAAGATGTAAAATTTATAATTAAACACAACCTATCTTTCTTATGAAAGTACAAAGAGTAAAGTGTGCTTCAAAAGATTTCAAGAGCAAAATGAGAATATGCATTTTTGAAAGAGCATCTAAAAAATAATTGATTTTTGAATTTTAATCAAAATCGTTGGAAAAGAGCGAATTTTTGAGAAAATCGAAAAAATAAACTAAAAAGTGCATCAGTAAAGTACTAGTACTCTTTGGACGATTTTGTTTAAAAGCTTATTTTTCGCTCCCTAGAGCAGTGGTTGCCAACCGGTGTGCCCCATCACCCAGGGGTGCCGCATGAATCATTTATTTATTTTTATTTTGTTTCCCACACTGTCTCTATTTGACGGTGATTTATATTCAAATTCTTTTAATAATTAAATTAAATTATTTAATTAATTATATTCCTTGTGCTTTGTTGTGATCTATTATATTCTTTGTGTTATATTGTTGTGATCTGACCAAGAAAAAAAAAATGGCGGACGACGCTATCCACTTCAACAAAACAAAGCATTTTTAACCTATTTGAAATAAACTTACATACAAGTGTTATATATCATTTTAATCAGGGAAAATGGCAGATTTCGAATGTATTATATAATAAAAAAATATAAGCTATTTCAATAAAAAATATTTGTAATTTGGAAATTAATAAAAATTATAAATATTAAATATATAATTTGATTAAAATCAACCAACAGGACACTTTACTGATGTGTTACTTAACTCGAAATAAAGTGTAGATTTTCTTATATAAGAAAAATTTATCCATGTTCATTCAATAAATCTACTATCTAATACTAATTAAATCTAATAATTATTTTATTATAATTAAATTTTAATTAATTATATCCTTTGTTTATTTATTGTTTGTAATTTGACCCAAAAAATGGCGGACGCTATCCACTTCACCAAAAGAAAGCATTTTTAAACCAATTTGTAATAAACTTATATACAAGTGGTATATATCATTTTACTCGGGAGAAAGTGCAGATTTAGAATACGGTAAATAATAATTTTTTTAAGATAAAAAATATTATTAATGATAAAATTTATTGACTAAGAGTCTATAATTTGAAAAAAATCAGAAGATATAATTGAAAAAAAAAAATCTTATCAACGTTCTTTTAAAAGCCAATATTTACATTTTTATTTTATTTTATTTTCCCATGCTGATTATTGTTACAAGCTACACGAACCGCTTCGGCTCACTTATTCTTGTTTCATTCGTTTGAAAATACAAATTTATCTAGATATTTTCTAATTTTCCAATATTAAAAATAAAATTCCTCATTTCTATTTATTATTTTTTCGTTGATAAAAAAAAAAATAGAAAAAATCTCACTTTCCTATTTTTATTTATTTATTTATTTATTTTTTATAAAAAGTATCATAAATTTCAAAGAGTTATTTTTATTTAGTATTCTTTGCTAGTAAGTAAACAAATTCTTAAATCATTCATTATATTAAATTTGTGTCATTAACGGATTATAAGAAGCTAATAAAAATATGAATATTAATGGAAGTATGAAGTTAGTCACAAAAATATTTGCTTTTAAAGTTTGTACATGTTATTAATAAAGGCTATTTATGTAAGGAATGTTTAAAAAATTCTAGCTATATGCGGACACCTTGGAATTTGGAAAATTAATTATAATCAAATATCTTCTATATGGAAACAAAAATTAACAAGTTGGCTTGGAAATTAGAGAGGCAGTTAGTTGCTCTGTGAGCCAGCTTTCCAGGTTTACGACTAGGACTGTGGGCGGGACTGCGCAGGAGTTGAGAAAAAGAAGAGAGCACGCACACGACTGAAAGAAATATCCCAAATTGACAATAAACTTGCCCGCCGGAGGCGAGCAAGGGGGTCCAGGGGGCTCAGCCGAAGGCGGGCTTTGCGACTAGTAATATATAATTTTCATACTATTCTCGTATAATACCCATATAACTTGGGAACAAATATGGCGGCTGACCAGCATTGGCATCACGCGATGTAGGTGCCATCTGTTGTTTCCAATTGAAAGCTTCATATTTGTAAACATAACCTTTATCAGTTAATTGGACGCTATTTACAGTAACTTGTTACCCGAGCTAAGGCTGGTATTTCTTCCTTCCCCTTATGTCAGCCTTTTGTTACCCTTTTTCATATCAATTAATTGAAATAAATAAATATGAATTTTAATTAATTAGTAATGTAATTATGTTTTAAATAAATTTTAATAAATCCTCCCCTACATAATTTAAATTTACTGTTTTTAGGACACGAATCTTTCTTCACCTTTTTATTTATTTATTTTTTTAATCCAAATTTATGATAAAATTGCATTTAAGACAAGATTAGAGTCCAATGTTAAGATAGCAACAAAATGAAATTGAAAAACTCAGTTATAATCTATGTCAGTATAGTAATAAAAACAATATTTATATTTTTTTTTTTATTTTATTGTGAAATACTTTTTAAGATGAATATATTAAAATTCTTTTCTTTAATAATAATAAATCTTTTTACACTCTCTCTTAGGTCAAGGTTATTTAAGGAGTGAGAAAAAAAAATTTCTGTCCTGATTATAGCTGTAGAGAGAGAGCGTGTGTGCGTTATTTTCTTAGAAAAAAAAAAATATTTACAAATAAATAATCGACTAAGTACCCCAATCTTACACAGACAATAAAATAGCAAAACTTTACATTGCATCTCTGCGATGTTACAATTATTGAAAAATCAAGATATGGTCTTGCAAATTGAAAGTTGTGTTCTGTGCTTGTCACACCAGATTTTAAAAAATCCAATAGCGCCGATTAGACACCATTTGGTACAATGGAAGTTTGAAATTTACCGATACATATTTTTTTATTATATATTCAAAATCTGCACTTTCTTCCGAGTAAAATGATATATAACACTTATATATAAGTTTATTACATATTGGTTTAAAAAATACTTTTTTTGCTGAAGTGGATAGCGTCATCCGCCATTTTTTTTTCTGATTAGATCACAACAATAAACAAAGAATATAATTAATTATATATAATTTAATTGTTACTATTTCTTTGTGATTGCAATTGTAGTTGAACTTTTGACAGAGAAATGAAAATTTTCATTTTATTGAAACCTGGAACTTCTTTAATAAACATCTGATGAGGTCCTAATAGTTATTTCGTCCAAATTTATAGGACATTTTGTGAAATATTCACGATTGATGATTATAAACTTCATATTCAATTCGTTTCGGGCTAATTTAATCAACCAACTTTCTTTTTCTTAATTATTCTTTGTAAATCAAATAAATAATTGAAATTTAATTTTTTTTTTTAGGTTGAAAACGAAATTGAAGGGATGTAGAATATATATAACCAACTTTGAAAAACAAATCATTCTTGTTTTGTAAACAAAGATATGAATTTAAATTAAAGAAAAAATTTAATTTCTTTTAAGTGAAAATTAGAAATATTTATAGTAAAATTTAGCTATTAAATTAATAAAATTAAAAATTTCATAATTAACATAACAAGAAATAATATTATTATTTTAATAATGGAATTTTAATCAAATTTATATTTTTTTATAATCAATAATTACATCTCATATTTATTATTTTAATTATAATTAAATTTTAATTAATTATATTCTTATTGTTGCGCGCTGATAAAAAAAATGGCGGATGACGCTATTCATTTGAACGAAAAAAAAGAGTTTTTTTAACCTATTTATAATAAATTTACATACAAATGTTGTATATCATTTTACTCGGGGAAAAAAGTGCAGATTTAGAAGTTAGGCCTATAATAAAACATATTGACATAATAAAACCACCCACCACTTAAACTAAAATATAAATTTTATCTCTCTTTAATTATACAATTAAATCTTGAAATTTCAGGTTTAAATTGAAGTGAAAACAAAAGAAAAGGAAAGCTATATAACTTACGTTCTTAGATATGATTAATCTCTTCTGCACGTGAAGAAATTGCACTAGTAATTAACTAACATTGTATATTATGTAACGAAGGAGTTGATTTGAGTCAAGGCGTGAGGTCTTAAGGTAGCTGCTGTTAACGCCCTATAATAAAATAATAATTTTTTTTTATTTTAAAAAGTACATAACATGTAATAAGAAATTTTTAAATAATATAAATAACAATCAAGTTGGTAACTTGAACATTACTTAATATAAACTACAAATGAAATAAAAAAAAAAAAACAAAAAAAAAAAATTATATCATATTATATTGTTGGAATTCATCATTTTGGGCCATCATTTTTCGTGTGTCTTATTGGTAGCACTATTTGGCTCTTTATGCATATTATTGCAAATATTAAAGCCGAATTCCTCTAAGAATCAAATTAAAATTTAATTTATAAATAAATTCCTTTATAATAATTGTGAGTTTTAATTATTTGAATCCTTAATTAGACATTAAAAAAAAAAAAATTTCTTTCTTGCACAAGATCTAAGAGATGTAGATCGTATATATTTATATATAATAACCTCTTTCCAATTTGAATTATTCATTGCTATCTTCCTCCTAAATGATAATACCAATACATGTAAACTGTGATTTATTTGTATTTGTATAAAATACGACGCTTCGGCCTTTGACCTTCTTCAACTATAAATTCAGATACAATGACAAAGCGCTAACGATCTCCAGGCCCAGTGATGCCAACTTAATTCTGATTTCAATTCAAAATGTAGATTGTGACTGAATCTGGAATTTATTCTTGAACAAGACCATAGAATAAGTGACCGAAACGTTCAATCTTATATACAAATAAATCACAATTTATGTAAAAAAATACATAGTTTTTACCCTATAATTAATTATATTTTTTTTTATAGTATTATTATAAAATAATAATAAAGCGATTTAATTTTTATTTAAATTCTCAATTATCTGAACAAAGACAATTTAACCAATTAAAAATAGCAATTCCCCAAAAAAAGAACTTTATTAAGTCCACTAAATTCCCTTCTTGGTACAGTAGAGGCTTAATAAAAGATATTAAAACTAAAGAGAAATATAGAAAAAAATATAATAGATGTTCTAACAATTTTAACAGGGTTAACTACATGAATATGAGAAAAAAGGTACACATCGGCATTAGAAGGGATCATGGAGTATATATTAAAATGATAGAGCAAAATCTAAAAACGCGATGGTAGGCTCTTCTGGCGTTATGTTGGTAACTTGAGGAAACCCAGGGTTGAACACCATACTATGACTTTAGAAGGTCGTAGCTTTGATGGTCCCCTAGAGATTGCCAACGCATTCTCCAAATTTTTTGAAAACACCTTTTCTTACTCACAATCGGTACCTGGGGACTGCGTTGTTGGTAATGATTATATGATGTCAGATATGCTAAGCATTAAGCATATAACTGGGGGTGAGGTCACAGAGGCTATTGGCGAATTGCAAATAAAAAAAGCTGGGCCTGATGATATTCCTGCATTCATTTACAAAGGATGCAGGGATGTTTTACTAGAACCTCTTCTGTATATCTTCAATTTGATCTTAAAATCAGAAACATTTCCGGAGCAGTGGAAGGTGGCTAGGGTCATACCAATACATAAAAAAGGGAATAAAGAAAAAATAGATAATTACAGGCCAATCTGCGTGTTGTCTGCGGTTGCTAAGGTGTTTGAAAATATTATTGATACTCAAATAAGATCTTATATGAAGAGATATATAACGCCCAACCAACATGGATTTTGGGCTGGCAGATCTATAGTCACCAATTTGATGAATTTTGTCTCACAAATAGTGGATGTAGTTGATGAGGGTGGACAGGTTGACGCGGTTTATACTGATTTTTCTAAGGCGTTTGATCGTGTTAATCACAATGTTTTGTTGGATAAGCTACGTCTCTATGGCTTCTCACAGCCATTGATCAAATTACTTGAAACCTATTTAAAAAATAGAAAGTTAAGGGTGGTTTTCAATGGTACGGCATCCACTCATTTCTTTACACCTCCTTCGGGAGTACCACAAGGCTCTAATTTAGGGCCTTTACTCTTTCTGATATTCGTTAACGACGTTGTGTTAAAAATAGAGCAGTCGCAGTGCCTACTGTTTGCTGATGACATAAAACTTTTCACTAAAATCAATAGTGGTGATGATTGTTTGCGTCTTCAAAAAGACATAGACAATCTTGTTTTATGGTGTAGTAATAACCATCTGGATATAAACACGACAAAGTGTCACACAATATCCTTCACAAGAAAGAGGGTTCCTATCTCCTTTATATATGAGATCAATGGGTCACCTCTTGAAAGGGTTTCAACAGTGAGGGACTTGGGAATTCTCCTAGATTGTAAATTAAATTTTAAAAAGCACCTTGAAGTAACTGTAGGCAGGGCCCTTGGAAGATTGGGTCTGATAAAAAGGTCCTCCAGATACATCAAGGATCGGGAGGCACTTTTGTGCCTCTATAAATCTTTGGTAAGGAGTATCTTGGAATTCGGTTCCATAATTTGGTATGGCCATACTGCCTCTTTTGATCTGTCTATTGAAAGGGTGCAGAAGAGGTTCTTAAGGCTGCTATTTGCCAGTGACTTTGGGATCTTCACTTATGATGTCACATACGACCATCTTTTGGCACTATATAATCTTGAGTCTCTCCGTGTGAGATGGAGAAGAGCTTCTCTACTCTTTCTCCACGGAGTACTGAATGGTCGCATCGACGATGATCAGATACTGGGGAGGGTCGGTATCTCAGTGCCAACATTTATGCGCAGGAGCAGCCCGCTTTTTGTTGAAAAATATTCCAGGACCAACCTGGGTTATTGGTCCCCAATGTCTACAATGCTGAAAATGGCCAATGAAACCTTCATAAATGCCGATGTGGACTTTTTCACAATAGACGCTAAACTGTTAAGGACACTCGTTTGATGGTACACTGTATTTTATTAATGTTCTGTATAACTATGATACAATGTATATTTATTCATCTCTTTGTAAATGGATTTTTCTGTAAAGAGTTAATTAATTAAATTAAATTAAAATGAAATTTGAGAAAATAAGCATTTCAATGATATTTTGATAAATAGACTATATTTTTTTTTTAATATATTGTTCGTAAATAAAGAAAATAATTGTTCATTTGAGCAAACGAGTTGGCTCTTATTGGCTACATTGGCCCAATATTAATGCCATTCTCTTTCATCAGTCAAATTAAAATATAATTAATGGCATTTCATAAAATTATATTTAAAATATTAATTGTGAGATGTAATCATTTTAATTCTTAATTAGAAAATTAACAAGAAAAGATGAGTTAACCTCACTCTTTCTCTTACACAAGGATCTAAGGGATGTAGAGAGTATATAATAACATCTTTCTTATTCTTAATCGACCAAATTGGTTAAAATATAATTAATTTTCTAGAATAACAATTGGAAAATGTAATTAATATATAATATTAATAATTGTGAGTTTAAATTATTTGAATCCTTAATTAGACCAAGGTCTGTGAATTAGACATTCAAAAGAAAAAATATTTCATTCATTCCATATTTAATTTTTAATTAGACAATGAACAGAAGAGATGTAGATCATACATAAATACAGATATATATATATATATATATATGCGAAGACAAGTTTTCTCGGGTTAAGTCGCGTGGGGTGCTGAGATTTGCTCGACGTTTCGGCTCTCCTTTTGGAGCCATTTTCAAGAGAGAAGGAAGTTAGGAGGTAATGGTGGAGGGGGTTGTTTACGGGGTCGCAGTCTTCCTGGTCCCCAGGTCAATTTGGTGGATGACTCAGAGGCGTGGATTGGTCTCTGAGAACTGGAGGAAGGTTGGGTGTGTGTAATTGTGTTCGGTTTAGGTTGACTACGGGGCCTCAATCTGCCTACTCCCCAAGTCGGTGTGTTGGTGGTGTGTTTGGTGGATGCCTCAGAGGTCTGGGTTTGTCTCTGAGGAATGGACAGTGGTTGGTTCTGTGTAATCGGGTTTGTGTTTGGTTTGGGTTGACTTTGGGGCCTCAATCTGCCTACTCCCCAAGTCGGGGTGTTAGCTCTTGGTTCCCGGGGTCTCAACCTGCCTACTCCCCAGGCTCAGAGACAAACCCAGACCTCTGAGGCATCCACCAAACACACCACCAACACACCGACTTGGGAGTAGGCAGATTGAGGCCCCGTAGTCAACCTAAACCGAACACAATTACACACCCAACCTTCCTCCAGTTCTCAGAGACCAATCCACGCCTCTGAGTCATCCACCAAATTGACCTGGGGACCAGGAAGACTGCGACCCCGTAAACAACCCCCCTCCACCATTACCTCCTAACTTCCTTCTCTCTTGAAAATGGCTCCAAAAGGAGAGCCGAAACGTCGAGCAAATCTCAGCACCCCACGCGACTTAACCCGAGAAAACTTGTCTTCGCATACATCCGGTCGCGGAAACCTTCAAGAACATATATATATATATATATATCACCATATATATATATATATATCACCATATATATATATATATATATATATATCACCAAGTTAATCTCATTAAACTGAATAGAAAGGATATAAATAAACTTTTTCTTATTATGATTGATAAAAAAAAAAAAAAAAACAGGAAAATACGTGGTGTATTAAAAAAGAATAAAAATTGGGAAAATCTAAAGATAAAAACAATTTCAAGATCAAGGATATAGGCATAGAATATGCATCTAATTATATCAAGCCGGATAAGAACTAGACAAGAGGTGACGTTTGTTTATAATCCGGATCTTGAGAATGGACTCACCAATGACGTCATCATGATCCTTGTCTCTTTGTTATTAGAGCAGGGCAGGTAACTCACAAAAAAACCACACACCTGCTAGTGACATTTTTTAGGGTGAATATGTCGGCATTCTCGATCATAAATCATGTTTTTACTCTCCTATATAATTAATTAACAATTTCTTCCCTTTTTTGTCTCGTTAGCGAAATCTTTTTCAAAAAATATTACATAAAAATAAATAAATGAAGCTCTATTCTGTTACGGTTATAAATTATAAACTTTAAATTGATTCCATTGCGAGATTTAATAGCCAAATTTGGCCTGAAGAAAGAATGAAAGAAAGAGAAAGAAGATATGCAAGCAAGCATGAGAAAAAAAAAACATCAACACAGAATAGTGAATGAATCTCTCTGTCTGTCTGTGTATGTCGGTTACGTGAATAAAGAGAGAAATTTCTTCATTTATTTTTTTCCTTTATTTTATTTTAGAGTAGCTACTAACATCAATATTTGAATTTTAGAAATAGAAAACCACAAAAACTACAGTAACATTCATTTAAATTGGACTATTATTATTTTATATATAGATATATACTCTCTACATCCCTTAGATCCATTGAGTAAGTGAAAAAGTGAGGTTAACTCGAAATATCTAATTAAAAATTGATATACAAATTAAATTACTAAATTTCTATTCTATGTATAATATAATTATTAAATAGGTTATATTTTAACCAATTTAAATTTATAATATAATTGATCGATTAAGAATAAGAAAGAGATTATTATATATAGATATATACGCTCTACATCCCTTAGTTCCATTTGTTAAGAGAAAAAGTGAGGTTAACTCATTTCTTCTATTCTATAATATTAATTTGGTTATACTTTAACAAATTTAAATTTATCGATTAAGTTTAATATTTATTATATATAGATATATACACTCTACGTTCCTTAGAAGCATTGTGTAAGAGAAAAAGTGAGGTTAACTCATCTTTTCTTTTCAAATATCTAATTAAGAATTAATATACAACAAATTAAATTTCTCAATTGTTATTCTATAATATTAATCAGGCTATAATTTAAATTTATATAATGTATCAATTATGATTAGAAAAGAGGTTATTATATATAGATATATACGCTCTACATCTCTTAGATCCTGTACAAGAAATAGATAAATTAAAAAATTCATCTTTTCTTTTTAAAATCTAATTAAGAATTAAATTTCTCAATTATTATTTTATTAATATAAATTATAGATTAGCTGGCATGTAACGGACTGGCCAATAAGAACCAATTGATACCAACTGTTGGATATGATGCATCTGTTCGAATAGCGAATGATTTTTTGTAAATTAATTTTAAATTTCAATAACGATAATAGAATTAATTAATAAAATAAAATAAAATAAATAAATAAAAAAGAAGGTATAGTCTTTTCAAATATACCTAGAAACATTTAAAAAAAAATAATTTGAATTAAAAAAATTTTTGACGGTACTTTTACTTTCTTTTCTTTGAATACAAGAAAATCAAATCATGCAGCTAGTTTTTACGTATTACTTAATCGTGAATTATTATATGTTTGGTGACAGGAGAGATAAAGAGAGAGAGAGAGAGATTTGTTTGTCCTTAAAAGAAATGATGTAAATTTGAAACAAATGACACACTTATGATCAAATTAATAATTGTATTGTGTCTCTCTCTCTTTCTTTTTTTCAATATGACAAGCGACAAGTCAAGGGAGGTCTTAAAAAGGAAACTCCTCTTTTTCACACCATCCAACATATACACACACGTTAATGGACCCATTTTCATTTGTGGTTAGATTTTATCTCTCTCGAGTGAGTCACAAGTGAAAGAAAAATATTTTTGAGACAGAGATAGAGTAAAAAATAATAAAAAGTCAAAGAAATTAAATAAAAATTACTAAATAATACAAATTAATTTAAAAAAAAAACTTTTTGGTTATAATTTCTGTAGCCGCCATGATTTACTTTTAAAAAGTAACACTAACTGTAATGGCGCTAGTGTCTTCAAATGTAGCTACCTTCACACTGCCTGTCTTACCAACTTAACAAACCAAAATTCAACTAACATTAATATTAATACTATCCATTTTAAATAAAATGGAATTAAGTTAGAAAATAAAAACAAATTTATAAATAAATGAAAGCCAAAGCTTTAATAATGTGATTTTGGAAAGAAACACTAACTCTAATTGGCGCTAGCGTCGTCTTTATATGTAGCTACCTTCACACTGCATGTCTAGCCAACTTATCAAATCTGAATTTAACTAAAATAAAATGGAATTGAGTTAGAAAATAAAAACAAATTTATAAATAAATGAAAGCAATTTTAAGATACACTAAATTTTAATACTTATTATTTCGATTAAAGATAAGTCCTCCATTATCTTTGTTTATATTTGAATAGTTTCTCAATCTCAAACGAGACGGGGAGTAGAATTATTAGATAATAGAAAATTTATTTTTTCTCTTTTGCAGATGCCGATAATTCTCCTTAAGCACGGTTCTTAATAAATCTTTTGCATGGTGGAGGAGCTGGGATACGTTTTTTCCGATCTCCGGTTAATTTTTCTTCTTCTTACGATCTGGAATTATACATTTATTGAATTTCATTTTACTCATAGGAGAGTCTCTTATTTAACCATTTAACTTAGGCACCCAATGATCAAATAGAGTACAGTAGTGATTATTGCTTTCCATTTAAACTCTTTCAAGCTTCCCTTTGTCTCTTTCTATCTTTTTTTTATTACACTTCATCTTGTATTATTTATTCGTTTTCTCGTGTCTCTATTATCATAAAATATAGCTACTTTATTTAAGTTAGTATCTAGTTCAGTGAATATTTTAAGTTTATTACATCTATAAAGAATAAAAATAAGAATAAGTTAACACTATGATTACAAGTGAAACAAAAATTAAATTATACAGAGTGCCAACGTATAATTGAATTTTTTTTTGGAATTTAAGAAATAAAAAAATTCACTTACTTACATCCAGTAGTTGCTTGGAAGAAAAATCTAAGATAAATGAATTTAGTAATAAATAAATAATTATTGTTAGTTGAGTTTAGACCTGTAACCAGTAACAACATATAAGTTGATTAAAAAATTAAATTTAGAAAAAAACACTTGGTGATATGTTTTAATTTATTTATTTATAATATTTGATTCGTATTTCGACACTATTACTTCTAATGATGGTACCATAGAGAGTCGAAATATTGAATACCTATTAAATATTATAGAATAAATAAATTGAAACATCTCACCAAGTGTTTTTTTTCTAAATTTAATTTTTTTACCTAGCTATTTAGATATCAATTTATAAATCAAAATTAATTTTTTGAAGCTTCGTTTTTTTTTTATTACATTTGTTATTTTATTTTCTTTATTCAAATGTCTTTTGTCCCCTTCAAATTTCCTTCCGATTATGCAAACGTTTTTTTTAATTAATTTATTTAATTATTTGTAAGAAATAAGTGATGTAAATGGTACATAAATATATATCACTAAGTTAACCTCTCTTTCTTTGTTAAACGCAAAAAAAAAAGAGATGTAGATCGTATATATCTACATATAATATTTATTTATAATTAAAAAAAAAAATCTCTTACCAAAAATAGACCCTTAGCAATCACGTTCAAGAATGAAAAAAAGGGAAATAAAACTTTAAAAACCTAGAATGGCTCTTATTGGCCAATGTCCTGTACACATTGTATTGGAGTCATTTTCCTGCCTCAGTGAAATAATTTATAATAATTTATAAATATCAAATTTTTATATATTTATAGAATAATAATTGTTAGATTTAATTATTCTAATTCTTGATTAGACATTAAAAACGAGATATTTAGGTTTTATATTTAGCTAGCCTATATCTAACCGAGTTATTACTAATTTTTCAAAAACATTAACGTGAAAGAAAAAACAAAAACAAATGATAGATCTTCCTATTTATGTTTAAATAAATAATATTTTTTCATTTTATTCTAAAAATAAACAAAAGATTAAATGGAATGCATCCTCTCTTTGTTACTATTATTTTAATAATAAAGAATTGTTGATTTACCCCCCATTAAATAATAAAAAGTTTAAAATATCAACGAATACGTCTTATTATTAAAATAATAATAATAATAATGAAAGAATGCATTCCATTTGAATATTTTTATTTATTTTTTGGGAGTGAATTATTATATTATTTCCCATAGTTTAATGCTGTCATCACTTTTAGTGATTTTAGCTATCAATCTTGAATAAATTGAATTTATTAATTAATATAATAATGATGATGAAATTTAATTTTTTCAAGTAGATGCTTAAAGAATATATATACTTCTCTAAATTCTGATTTTTAAATGTCTGAAATTTATCTGTTGAATCCTTGAAATTCTAGTTAAAATAGATTTCTTATTATACAGAACTGAGATATAAAGTGAGGAGAGATTAAAAACGATAAATTACTTTTTTATAAATAAAATGTACCAATATAGTAGGTGTTTGCCTTCCGCCTTTGCATATATACCAAAAGTAAGAAAAAAACAATTAAATGTTCGGGCCAGTTACCTTAATATAATAAATACTGTAAATGTTTTAATTAAAGTGAGAGAGAAAGCATTGAATTTAATGAAAGTGTAACTCTAAACGGTCATGACATGTCATTTCAAGTGTGTTT
>JAKCPI010012774.1:0-12704 GCA_023213315.1 Euborellia annulipes
CAGTGGGCCAGAAAACCAATTTAGGGCGCCAAAATTCTGATTTTTTGGTTTATAGGTGTTTTTTGAACCGCTGAGTCCATTTGAACTTATTTTGAAAAAACCAAATGAGGTACCAGGGGGGGGGGGGCAAAATTCAAATTTTTTGGAATTTTCGTATTGGGTATCAAAATATATGTTTTTTGACGCGCAGAGTCAATTTTTTACAAATATTTTTGCGAAAAAACCAAATGGGATTTACCAGGGGGGGGGGAGGCAAATTTCAAAATTTTGGAATTTTTCGTGTCGGGTATCAAAATATATGTTTTTTGACGCGCTGAGTCTATTTTTACAAATATTTATGCGAAAAAACCAAATGGGGTACTAGGGGGAGGGGCAGATTTCAAAACTTTGGAATATTTCTTGTAGGGTATCAAAATATATGTTCTTTGAGGCGCTGAGTCATTTTTGGCCACATTTTTGCAAAAAAAAATGTGACCAAAGAAGGGAGCAAATCATTCATTTTGGAATTTTGTGGGGTGATTGAAATGCGTCTTTTTTTAAAGTGATTAGTTCATTTATTAGTCCCGAGTCAGATTCCTCGGATGTGAGATGAAATACATCTGAGTCCGAGTATATTCTCCTGAACTGGGGGGAATTCCCAGCTGGCCTGGCATTGTCACAGTTTTTGACTTAAGGCACGTCCTGGTAATTTGGGAAATTCCCATACACGCACATTTCACTTTATATTACACTTTATATTACCATAAAATTACTTTTATTAATTCTATCTACAATATACCTTGTATGTAACACTATGTTCTTAATTTTATCATTGATCTTATTATAATTATTTGTTAATTTGTGCGCATATGATGTAAGAAAACTAATTTTCTTTCTTTTGACTATTATACTCACTCGCTCCTTTCTGTTATTGATTTGTAGCCCTGATGATGGTCGTATATCTGACCGAAACGTCGGCTTGAAGTGATTATTAAACGAAATAAACCTAGCTGCAAACGCTCTTTTCTTTTTCTTCCTTATTACTGAGATCTACTCAGCTATCCACCTCACTTTAACATTTTACTTATCTTTTTTAAATTTTTTCGCCTGGCCGGGAAACCGTAACAGAAACCGAATATTCGGTCGGTTCTTAATCAAAATACAAAAAGGAATCAAATTGTTAATTATGATTATGTAACAAATTTCAACAATAAAAATCATGATCGCAGGAAGAACTAGAATTTACACAATAGTAATCACTAATTTAGTGGTATAAATCACATTTTAAGGATTTGGGGCAAAAACGGGCAAAATGTACGAAATGTAGGTGATAGTACGGGCTTTGAACAACTTTTATTTGAAAAGTTTTTGGCGGGAAATGGAGGGGCCATTTTGTAGCACTACATATAGCCAGTTCTAAGGGACAAAAAGTACTTATTTCAACTGCAAAATTTTCAAACTACCATTAAATTATAGCAATGGACGAGCACAGATTCATTATTCAGTATGAATAATTCAATAGGACACCATGTTTATTAATTTGAAAACACTGGAGACAAGTCACCCTAACACGCGCTTGAAAAACACATACAAATTCACAATGCAAATCGCTGTCAATAACCGCCACCTTATCGCGTCTTCATTAGCAACGAGACGTACCTCGGGCGAGTTGACATTTGCGGTACGAGAAGCCTTCAAAGGTCATAGTACATCAGGTCATAGCTAGTTTGTCTCTCTGGTGCATTTCGTTTTTTCGACTTTTGGCGCCCTAAATATGTTTCTGGCCCACTGTGCGATTTATTGAAAAAGTAATATTTTTGAAAAAACTAACCTCTAACATTTATATTTATTTTCATTTTGTCTGTTTTTCTTTACACGCGTTCAAATCTGGTTTTTATTTTGTTTTAATTTAAAGACATAGGGTAATTGCTGTAAATAAATTTTTTTTTTATTAAATGAAACCAAAAGCAGTGGCTATGGCAAAAATATTTATCTTTTTCTTACTCAGTCAAATTTTGGCTTCTTTTTCTTATTTTTCATAATATTAAATTTTTTCTTATTTTTCCTATTCATTTAAATGACAATAATGTTGATTTGTCCAATTATTTGTATTAATTCTATAAGAGATCTTATTAAAAACAGTCAAAACAAATTAGTTTGACATATAAATATATTTCTCAATCTCCGCCAGATGTCAGCTTAATGCAACGAATTTGCAAAATGACCGTAGGTTTTTGCCATGTTGCCAAACCTAATATTCTTAATTTCATATTGTTAATCTACAGTTTAAATGTGTTTATGAATAGAAAGTTTACTTAAATATATATTTTCGTTTAACAATTGATTAGTTAAAAAGCTTTTCAAATACTCTTTTATGAATTGGGGGGTAGGTTGTTTGTTTAGTAGGTTTTATTAATTAAAATTAAGACTTGATATATTTCGACAATTCCTTGTCATCATCATTCTAATAGTATTAGAATGTAATCACTTCTATACTATTAGAATGTAATCACTTCATGATGATGACAAGGAATTGTCGAATACGTATCAAATGTTAATTTTTAATTAATAAAACCTTTGAAACAAATAACCTAGTGTTTAATTTGTATATTTAATTTTAATTTTCAACAGGGTGGATTGGTTAAACCAGGGGGGTTAAAACCGGTTTTAACCGTCCGTTTTAATTCAATTTTGACCAGTGGCTTTTATCAAGAGTCGCGGGAGCGACTCGTCGCCGAGCATGTGAAAAGCAAAAGAAAGCAAAGAAACTCTTAATACTACCATTTAGTTGATATTGCAATAGATGTCAATGGCCCATTGCATTTAGATGGACGAGTCGTCCCTAGACTATATTATCAAGAATGATTTTAAATCCTTAATAAAAGATAGGGACGTGAAAAAAATTTTTTTGAGAAACTTTTCTCTTTCTGGGCGAATATCTCAAAAAGGTTTTAAGATATCGGAGCCAAATTTTTTTTTATATTAAACTAGAATAAATAAGGATTATTTTGAGCACGAATTCAAAAAAATTCCAGTGCCAAACAGAATGGCAGAGGCTCAAAGTTGAGATTTTGCCGATTTCGGAAGGTCAAAAGTTAGTCTCTTATTTTTTCCTTTTTTTTTTTCTTTTTTTTCTTTTTTTTTTTCATTCTTTTCTTCAATTTTCAAATTTTTAGACAAAGCTACAGGTTTCCCTGCTGGACCGATTTGGATGAAATTTAAAATACAAATAGATAGTATCAAAAACCCGATACCTTTGATATAAAATTTCATTTTGGATCAAAAGTGACTTTTTGAGAGGTATTCAAAATTTCAAATTTGTCCTATCTTTAACGTGGCGAAAAGACAATTCTAACTATTTTGCTCCCTGATGACGTCATCTAGGAACATATCTATTAATATTAGTAATTTTCATCCCTAATGGAATAACAATTTTTAGGATGGATCCCTTCAGATAGAAATACAATAGATTAACGTGATAAGAAGAAGTGCTACCAACATAACAAAAATAAAAAACCTAAAATTTTATAAAATTTAGGGAAATCCTATGTTTATCGTTTCGAATGGATACCAAACGATGTATTTACATTCTACCAACATAACAAAAATAAAAAATCTAAAATTTTATAAAATTTGGTGAAATCCTATGTTTATCGTTTTGAATGGATACCAAACGATGTATTTACATTCTACCAACATAACAAAAATAAAAAACCTAAAATTTTATAAAATTTAGGGAAATCCTATGTTTATCGTTTCGAATGGATACCAAACGATGTATTTACATTCTACCAACATAACAAAAATAAAAAACCTAAAATTTTATAAAATTTAGGGAAATCCTATGTTTATCGTTTCGAATGGATACCAAACGATGTATTTACATTCTACCAACATAACAAAAATAAAAATTCTAAAATTTTATAAAATTTGGTGAAATCCTATGTTTATCGTTTTGAATGGATACCAAACGATGTATTTACATTCTACCAACATAACAAAAATAAAAAACCTAAAATTTTATAAAATTTAGGGAAATCCTATGTTTATCGTTTCGAATGGATACCAAACGATGTATTTACATTCTACCAACATAACAAAAATAAAAATTCTAAAATTTTATAAAATTTGGTGAAATCCTATGTTTATCGTTTTGAATGGATACCAAACGATGTATTTACATTCTACCAACATAACAAAAATAAAAAACCTAAAATTTTATAAAATTTAGGGAAATCCTATGTTTATCGTTTCGAATGGATACCAAACGATGTATTTATTTTTTACTGTTTGGAATGCATATTAAAAGATCTATTCATGGGATAACTTAATATTTAATAAACAAAAATTATTAAATAAAATTTAAATGTAATATTTCACAAAAAAGTGAAATCTCAGCCAAAAACATCGGAGATGCAAAAGGGGCGCCTCGCATTATTTTGCCCAGCGTCGAGGTGAAATCAAAAAATGCGCCTCGCTTTTCTGATTTATATAAAAGCGAGGATATATGAAACAAATAAAATTCTGTAGGGGTTTTATTTAAGTGAAAATATTTCCTCGTTTTTATATAAATCAGAAAAGCGAGGCGCATTTTTTTGATTTCACCTCGACGCTGGGCAAAAAATAATGCGAGGCGCCCCCTTTTGCATCTCCGATGTTTTTGGCTGACAAGGGGAGGGCACGACCTTGGCATTTCATTTTGGGATGAAACTTCGGGTAATGATTGTGATACCTTTAGGGGGTTCACCCCTTGAAATAGTAACGCGCAACGGTCCATAGATTCGGAGGAAATGATGTTTAAAAAATTCAAAGTCAGCTTATATACTAGTTAGGCTTTATATATGACAATGGCTACAATAGTCTAGCAGGTAGCGCGTCTACCTACCAAATGGGCAATTGGGGGTTCGAATCCCGTTTACGATTTTTTTTTTTTTAATTGTTTATTTATTTTTAATTAAAAATTTATTATTTAATATTATTGGTTATTTAAATTACAGTGTTATTTTGCTAAAAAGACTCTAAATTTTATATCATAATTGAATTATAGTAATTATCCTATTACTTAAAATAAAATGTTTGCGACTAAAGATCGTGTAAAAATTCCTCTTTCATTAATTGTGCTAGGTGCCAACAAATTTTTTGTTTTAAATGTTTTTAGGATGATTATCATTCAGGCTCATGTTTATAATAAATAAAAAAAAAAATCAAGAACTACGATTGAAACTTTTTACTTATTAATAAATTATAGTATTTTGAATAATAGTTTATAAATAAGTCTCATTAATTTGGCAGTAATTTAAATTATGGCTATGGGAAATTAAATTATCATTTAAAATTTAAAGTCATTTTTGCGGCAAAATGACATGATTGTTATTTAAATAATCTTTAATATTAAATAATAAATTTATTTAATTGGAAAACAATAAAATTAATAATTTAATTAAAAAAAAAAAAAAAAAAATCGTAAACGGGATTAGAACCCCAATCGCCCATTTGGTAGGTAGACGCGCTACCTGCTAGACTATTGTAGCCATTGTCATATATAAAGCCTAACTAGTATATAAGCTGACTTTGAATTTTTAAACATCATTTTCTCCGAATCTATGGACCGTTGCGCGTTATTATTTCAAGGGGTGAACCCCCTTAAAGGTATACAATCATTACCCGAAGTTTCATCCCAAAATGAAATGCTGAGGTCGTGCCCTCCCTTGTGAGATTGAAATAAACAAATAGATTTCATTCAGAAATGGGAAGATTCTAAAAAACTGAAATTGGAAAATAACTAAACGTAAATTTCATATTTACAAGGAATTTCGGACCAATAGTTTCAATTAACACCTGAACCACAGGGGGGAGGTAGAGGTTTGTTTGGAAAAGATGGAATTTTTCCAATCCCTGCTCAATTAGACTGTTCGTTAACCAATCAATATAACGTTTATGATGCGCTTGGGCTTGGTGTAGTTGGCCGCGTGCCTACCTTCTGTACCGAACGTCGCGACGCGGGTTCGGACCCCAGGCAGTCCGATGATTTTATTTAAGGCATTTAGATGCATATAGAATAGGCTTAAACAAAAATGCCTGGGCACCCAATAGATATTATAAATAATTATTATAATTAACAGTTATCGTCAAAGTCTTAAATGGTCTGTTTCCGAAAAGACTGTGTGAGTGATGAGAAAAAGGTGTGAGTGTTTAAAAAAAAAGATAGTAAATTTGCTAGTTTTTTTTTTTTTTTTTTTTTAAACATTCACACTTTTTTCTCATTCACCACACTCACACACACATTCACACAGTCTTTTCGGCAACTTAGGCCATATAAGACTTTGACGATAACCGTTGTAGATAAATATATCTATTGTGGGGTCAGGCATTTCTATTTAAGCCATCTGGTATCCAAATGGCTTAAATAAAATCATCGGACTGCCTGGGTCCGAACCCGCGACGTTTGGTATAGGAGGTAGGCACGCTACCTACTACGCCACACCCGTGGGCAAATTTGCTAGTCGTTTTTGATTGGGCAAAATTGTGCCTCTTGGACTCAAACCAGGACCTCCACGATTACGCTGACTTTTTTAAAGAATAATTAAAATTCTTAATTTATAGTTTATTTTTCTTCATTATTTATCAGACTAGTTTCTAATATAAACAAATATCTTTGTGTACTATGTTGGCCCAAGGGCGGATATAGAGGGGGGGGGGGGGTATAGTGGGTAATACCCCTCCCCCCGAGATTTAAGAAAATTATTATTTTTTTTTTTGAGAAAAAATTGTATTTTTAATATAAAATTTTAAAAAATAATACTTCAAAATTTTATTTGTATATATATTCTGGTAAACAATTACAGAATGCACCTTTAAATTACCGAAATTAGGAAAAAATTGTGTGATGTGCGACCATTCACACCCCCTACCCCCCCCCCCGAGAAACTTCTCTGGATCCGCCACTGTGTTGGTCACATCAGTTTGTAAATAGAGATAAAAAAAAATTCAATAGGTGAATCAGAGAAAACTTTTTTTTTTAATAACATTTTACTGTTGTTAATTTTTAAATAGCCTCCAGATATGACAAGTAAAATTTTGAACCAAAAACATGGAGGGAGGAACTTTTAAATAGAACAAATTTTTTTTTTTTAATATTCATTTCATAATGTTCAAAGAGAAAAATAAAAAATTTGAAAAAAAAATATTTTTTTTTTTTTGCTTTTGTATAAAAAAAAAAAAAAAAAAATGAAATATTTACGTATTTTGAGAAATGTTAATAAATAATTAATAAAAAATATATAGATTGGTTTTCATGGGAATATAATATAGTAATATACATGTATATATATACAAATTGAAAAGGATTACAATAGGTAGGCAGCCGATAGAGTGATGGCTATTGAATAAAGTATTATACGTTTTTTCGGATAATTATACTCTATACTTTATGAGGACAATAAAGTACGCAAAAATACTTTATTTCGCATGATTTGATCTTTCTGGAATTCAAAAAAGTTTGGTCCCTCGGGAGCGAAGTGGTTACGCATGTTTTTCCCGCTAGGATGGCGTTGTGTGTCATAAAAAGTATGCCCAAAAAATCAAGTAATTCAAAAATTTGCCAAGAGATGTCAAAATGGTAGCTAATAATATTTAACGCATTTGGTTGATTTTCATTGATCTTTTAACAATAAATACGGTACTTTATAAATGTTATTGTATATTATGTATCTTTTATAAAAGCATAAAAATATATAAATATAGGCTAACACTATATCGGCTGTTAGACTAGCCTGCCATCTATTGCAAGAATGCTGAACTAATTTGACAGTTGGTTTTTAAATAAATCATCTAAGCTTATTTTAAAACTTTCTTAATTAATATGTGATTAATAAATAAATTCATTTTTAAATTTAAAAAAAAATTCAAGATTATTGGAACAGATTGTTTTTTTGTATTTGCTTGATAACAAAAAAATTAATTACGATAATTTTTTAATAAGTCATTAAAAAAATTATAGTTCGATGTCCCAATAATCTCTTATGAATTTAATTCATTTAAAAAAAAACCGTATTGAAAAATTCCTTATAATAGCCTAGTTTTGACGTGACAACGTCTTACAAATCATGTGTCTATAGTGGCATGTTAGAGGGGAATGCACGAAAAAGTTTATTGGCTTGAATAACTCCTCTGTCTTAAGAGGTATAATTATGGGAAATATACGGTTAGAAAGAATGAGTTTTCAGCTAAAGATTTCACCATTTATTTTTTTCCCTATCATTTTATTTTACCGCGCTGCGGTAAATTCTAATTTGAAAGTTTAAACCCCTGTAGATTCTGAACGGCTAATCAGATCAGACTAAATGGGATGTCATTTGGTGCAGAAAGATAACCTCTAATAGAATAAATAAAAAAATCCCGAGTAATTAACTCAAAAATTGGTTTTTTTCTCGAAAAACCTCATTTTTTAGACAAAAAAATATCGAAAAATAGCCCTACTTGTGCAACGCATAGCGACTTGACCATAAAAGCTGCATTAAATCTAAATATAGTTTTAGAAAGAGTGGTTCAATACCCCCAGGGCTTTTTTCTTTTTTTTGATATGACGTCATTTTACCGCATGAGAGCACTCGGCGGGATTTCGTTTTTCGAAATTTTAAACCCCTGTAGATTCCGAACGGCTAATCAGATCAGACTAAATGAGATGTCATTTGGTGCAGAAAGATAACCTCTAATAGAATAAATAAAAAAATCCCGAGTAATTAACTCAAAAATTGGTTTTTTTCTAGAAAAACCTCATTTTTTAAGCATATGTCGCCCTTAATGGATAAAAGTTTGGCCACACCTGTCATATCCCGACTAGAATTTGTTCCCGATTTCCTTGAAGTACCATAAGGACCTCATCGGGTGAAAATAAGGTTAACCTAACTAGGACAATCCTGGCGGGTTCCTCATTAGGATCGCATCAGGATGACCCTATTGAAAATAAATTGATTTTCCATCGGGATTTCCTGATTATGTCCATGTAGGGAACCATTCAGGATTGCCTTACTGAAAAGAAAACTATTTTTAATCGGGTTATCCTGAGGAGTTCCACACTAGGATCGCATCAGGATGACCCTATTGAAAATAAATTGATTTTCCATCGGGATTTCCTGATTATGTCCATGTAGGGAACCATTCAGGATTGCCTTACTGAAAAGAAAACTATTTTTAATCGGGTTATCCTGAGGAGTTCCACACTAGGATCGCATCAGGATGACCCTATTGAAAATAAATTGATTTTCCATCGGGATTTCCTGATTATGTCCATGTAGGGAACCATTCAGGATTGCCTTACTGAAAAGAAAACTATTTTTAATCGGGTTATCCTGAGGAGTTCCACACTAGGATCGCATCAGGATGACCCTATTGAAATAAAATCCATTTTTCATCAGGTTTTCCAGATCATGTCCACGTAGGGAGCTTTTAAGGTTTGCCTTACTGGAAAAAAGACTATTTCCCATCGGGTTATCCATACGAGATCCTCAGCAGGATCTCATCAGGATAAACCTATTAACAAATATTCATTTTTCGTCGTGTTTTCCTGATCATACTCATGCAAGAAGCCCCTAAGGATCACCTTACTGTAAAAAAAATATTTCTCATCGGGTTCCCCAGACGAGTTCCATAGTAAGATGGCATCAGGTTGACCCAATTAAAAAAAAAATTGTATTTTTCATCGGGATTTCCTGATTATGTCCATGCAGGGAACCTTTCAGAATTGCCTTATTGAAAAGAAAACTATTTTTAATCAGGTTATCCTGACGAGTTCCACATTAGGATCGCACCAGGATAGCACTAATGAAAATAAATTCATTTTCCATCAGGTTATCCTGATCAGGTCCGCTTAGGGAACTTTCAAGGTTGCCTTACTGGAAAAAAAGACTATTTATTTTTATCGGGTTCTTTTTTTTTTTTTTTTTTATTTATTTATTTTTAGGTACTTGACTGCTGGGTCATTTTCCCTCTGCTAGGAATACAAAGATAAAATTATACATTAAAATACATGTTTTCCATAAATAAACTACATTTGTTAAAGTTCTTGATTGGTGAATTGAAGTCGCTCTCCATCTCTCAAAAAAAATTTTTCTTCAGTTGGTTGTTGGGACATCTCGATATTTGGAGAAATTCTATTTAAAGTTGTTATTTTACTTATTAAAATGTTTAACATACTCTTAATATCTTCCAATTCTTGGACTGTATGTGGATTTGGTGGAAGAGGTGCTGACGGTAAGTTAAGGTTGTTGGAAATATTAATAGGCTTTTCAAAGTGAATTTTCGGAGGTTGTTGAACTTTTCTTTTTTATTGAAGGCTGAGTATTAGTGGTATTTGTCTGGTGATATAGTGAGGAGGAATAATTACTATTACCAGGTTGCCATGAAGTATTCTGCCTTTCTATTTGTACACCTGCAATTTGAGCATATGTTTTTCCAAAAGGGAGGTACTATTGATGAAGCTTCTTGGAAGGAAACATTTTCGTTAGCCATAGTACTTTTAATATTTTTTTTGATAAGTATAATATGGACATTCTTGTATATTAGTGGATCTATGTCCGCCCTTACAGAAGATGCAATGGGATTTATTTATGCAATCGCCTAAAAAGTGGTCAATAGACCCACAATTTTCACATTTTGTGTGGTTTGCTCGGCAAAAGTTGCTTTTATGTCCATAGGAAAGGCATTTAAAGCATTGAATCACTTTTTTTATATATTGATCGACTGTGCACAAAACATTAAAAATTCGAATATCTTTCGGCAACATCTGACCTCTGAAGGAGACAATAATTACTGGCGTTGGAATTCTTTTAGAGGGATCATTTTTTATCGCGTTTGAAAATTCTATTAGCCTTGATGATGGGTATGCTTGACCTTGAGAAATTAATAATTTCTTCTTCTGAAATAGAGGTGTCCACATTGTGTACAACACCTTGTCTATGAATAGCAAAGTTCGGAACATAGGCGACAAAATTGTTATTTTTCCAAAACGGAGCTTCAACTATATCATTAGCATCTTTAAAATTATTTACTGTAACTTTCAATTTAAGCTTATTAATTTTAAGGATTGATTCTACATTTTTATATGCGTTCATCATATTTAACTTTAAAAGCTTTCCAATATACATTGGGTGTTTTCTTTCATTGTTTATAGATTCAATGAAGAGAAAATATGGCCCTTTATCATTTGGAGAATATCTATTTTGTTGGCATAATGAATGATATGGAGTTTTATCGTTAGTATTATTTACATCAGTTTGATTTTTACTTACAGGAATGTTTTTAGAAATTTTATTTTGCTGATCTTGAGATAATGAATTTGTTTTTCGTTTTGGTGTTGCTTTGAGGTTATTTTCCAAATTCGTGTCTTCGTTGATACTATTTAAAGCATTTCTTATGGATAATGATAGATCTTCTTCTGTAAAATTGAATGCAGCAAAAAGGTTAGGGTCCTCATATTGAGCCCCTCCTGATGCCATGTCTTAAAGGGATTACACCCCACGATTAGAGTGAGATTTTATATCACACTAATCAAGGGGGTGAAAAAAAATGATCAACTATTGTATTAATTATATAAAATTAGTTCTATTATTAGGTAAAATATATGAAAATTGGGGATTACCTAAAGTAAACAAACTTTCTTCAGGCACTGCCCAATGGAGTCCCTATCGGGTTCTCTAGACGACTTCCATAGTTGGATGGCATCAGGATGGCCCTATTAAAAAAATTGATAATTCTTAAAGTATTAACTAGTGATGAGAAGTGGCTGTAGACTTTAAATTGGGTATAGGAAACTTTGCAGTCAAGGAATTGAATAAAAAACTTTTATATATATAAAAAACTTTTATTTAATTATTAACCGTCGATGTTTCGGTCGCAAATCAAGACCTTCCTCAGGACGATGTGATAATCACAAGTTTCCTATACCCAATTTAAAGTATTAAATTTGAATTTCATCAAATTTTCTAAAAATTCACTAAAACAATAGATTATCTAAAAGGCTTTTATTTATTTTTTTTTCATTGTATAATAAAATAATTTAATAATTATATTTATTTATTTATATTATATTTAATTTTTTTTTAAATTTATATTTAATGTTACTTGCACAATTGACAAGAAAATTATATATAATCTAATCAAAACAATGTAAATCAGAAAAACTTTAATGTTAGTTTTCTCAAATCTCGGTACCTGGCGCTTGACACACTAATGCGTAACAGGGTCCATATATGAAATATATAGAGAGAAATTTATAAAATTATTTGCTTATAACGCACAAAAAAAATTATAATTTTAAAAATTAAAATTTATCTCATATTCTCTTTATTTTTAAATGTATATTAAATTTCCTCTTTCAAAAAGAAAAAGAAAATATTTGTTAAAAAAAAATATACTGCTTGAATTAATATATTCGCATAAAATTTGTGTTTTGTCTTATATATAAAAGTGAATTTGTATAAAAATTAAAGTTTGATGAGTGCTATATGCAAACCCCGCCTAAAAGGAAATCAACCAATTAGAAACTTAGAACGTGACGTGTTTCATCCCCACCAACCCCATAATGCTTTGCGGAAAAAGACGATCGCGCTGAACTGGGAGCAAGGAGCAATGGGCGCCATTATATCTCTGGATTCTCTTCGCGACACTCAAAATAAAATACTGTTTTTATTTGTTAGATATGGACTATAAATATAGAATCGTAGTAT
>JAKCPI010012775.1:0-78937 GCA_023213315.1 Euborellia annulipes
AAAAAAATATTTTTTCGAAAAAATCAAAAAAAGGGCTTCTATAGAGTTGTACAGATATTTTAAATAGCTTTAATTTAAAATAAATTCGAGGCCGATACGCAATCTCCCAAAATTAGCACCCCGAGACGCGCACCTTAATATTGGGGCTCACTGTACATATAGAAAAGTCTCGTGTTATTCTTGTCACACACCCGTATTTACTTAAGAACAAAAGTATTTCTTTTATCAAAAGAATTGATTTCAGAAAATGAAATCTTAGCAATTATTTATCAAAACAAATGTTTCGGTTGCTGCTTCAGAGTCATTATTTTTGCATAGGACTTAATCAGCTCCTCATTTACAAATAGAATGTTAAATTTGAAGATGATCCAACCGAAACGTTATATTTATTTTCCAAATAAAAAGATAATTATTTTTTACTTTCTCTTACCCTATATATAGAGAAAGTATTGTTCTAATTATAATAAGGGTCCTAACTGCAAGCTCTACTCACCTCATATTAAAAAAAAAGTTTCGATCTCTAACACAAAAGATAAAAAGTAAAACTGAGTCAGATAAATTATTAAGAGCTCTTTATTTTATTTTTTTATCTAAGTGCTTTGATTTTGCATTTTGATTTTTTTTTAAGCATGTGAAATGATTTTTTTGTTTAATTCACTTTGCATTATTATTTTGTTCCAAGAGAGGATTGATAACTAATATTAGTAATAACCTGATAGTAAATTAACAAAATACATCATTTTCTTTCTAATTATTTCATTAGTTTCAATGCATTGAACTCACACAAGTAAAGTTGCGAACCATTCCCGTTTTTGTTAAACACAACTAACAAGAATATAAATTATATCTCTTATTTCTTTAACAGTATATAAAATTGCAAAATAGGTTGCCCCATTGGTACTTGACTTAAGTATAAAATTTGAGTAGCGAGAGTTTGTTCGTTTTTGAGTAATTCCCTTTAACCCACATTCTTTGATATTTCACTTGAAATCAATTTAATTTATTGTGAAAAAAATCTTAAATTTCAAGAAGATCGATTCCAGTTAAAAGGTCAAAACATAATGTTTATGTAAATTTCTCTGAAAGAGATTTTATTGCTTTTAAATGGATGTTTTATTGCTTTTCTTGAAATCGCCATTAAAAGGAGGCGATTCCCTTTTAGCTTGAATTTGACGTCATTTTCACAATCATTTGAATGAATTTCAACTGAAACATCAAAAAGTGTGGATTAAATTAAATAACTCAATAAGGAAAGAACTCTCGATACACACTTTAGCTATAATACCAGGAAATGAGAAGAAATTTCACACCCACCTTCAAGAAATTGGTTGGCTTCTTTAAATAAATATCGCTATTATCTGAAAAGTGGATTGAAAGATCGATAATAATTTTTTTTTTTTTAAATAAGGTGAAAATACGTATATCCTAATTTTCTATAATAAAAACAAATTTGGCGATTTTTTTTTTTTGCGAAATCAATAAAAAATAATTTATTCATACTTTTTTTTTTGAAAGTAAAGTGAAAACTTTTTTTGGATGAAAGTTTTAATATTAATCTGGTGATCATCCTCAATCGATCGATTCATTTTAATGGAGATAATGTTCTATTATGGGAGTCAAAATTAACGGAAACTCAAAGGCGCCAGAGAAGTGAAACTTTTAATCCTTGCAGCATTTTTTAGCTGTTAACCCCAGGGCTCGAAAGAGAATATTAAAATGCAAATATTTATCTTAAAATTAAAATACCTACTATAATAAATTCTATTTATTTATTTTTTAGTTTCACTTGGCACGTATTTATATAATATTTATTTAAAACAAAAGCACTTTATATATTTTGGGAAAGTTAAAAATATTTGATAATTCTCTTATGCCAGTGGTATCCAAACTTATGTTACCACGTCTCCCTTAAAAATATATAATCGTATGACCCCCCCCCCCCCCCCCTTCAGTTTATAAAATAATGGAAACACAAATATTTGATATTTCTAAAAAATTTATTAATACAAAAATAAATCAAAATAATTTTACTTTCTCTTACGTATGTATAGGCCTATATGCAAAATATATAATACACGTTTTGAGGACCCCTGAATCCAAAAAAGTGGTTTTCGCGACATGGTCTGTCTGTCTGTCTGTGAACAAAATATCTCAAGAACGAAAAGAGCTATGAGGCTGAAATTTTATATTCAAGTTAGACACCTACCTAGGTCGTGAAATTAAGCTTTTAATCAAAATCAGCCAAAGAGTACTAGTACTTTGCTGACGTACTTTTTCAGTTTTTTTTTTCGATTTTCTCAAAATTCGCTCCAACGATTTTGATTAAAATTCAAAAATCAATTATTTTTTAGATGCTCTATAAAATGTATATTCTCATTTATCCATTTAAATCTTCTGAAGACCACTTTACTCTTGTACTTTATAGGAAAGATAGGAGAAATGGTTGCCAAAATATAAATAATTTCCCATGTTTATAAATTTTACATCTTAAATTTTAATATTGATTATCGGAGGAAACTAAATATATGTCGACAGAAAAAAAATCTGGTGAGACAAGCACAGAACACAACTCTCCATTACCGAAGGCAATCTGTCTGTCACGCTCTGGTTGACCAACTTCCCGTTGAACCCCGAAATTCCTACAATTTTTTTGAATTATTAATTGCTAAAGTTACGATTTCTCCCATACGGAATGTATAAATAAATATTTATGTATTCTATGAATGTTAACAAATCCTCAAGCAGTCAGTGGTTTGGAATTGTAATAATAATTTTCTTTTCATAATTAAGAAAAGGCGAGGGTCCGCCGCAGGGGGGTGAAGTTCCCCAGCTAGACGCGGAGCCCGCCGAAGGTGGGCGGCTCGGCTAGTTTGAATAAATAATTAAACCACCTGTGAAACTTGATATACATGTATATCTATTTCAATTATCTGCATATTTTTGTAACACCTTAAAAAAAATCTAGAAAATTCAAAATAAGCATAGGCGCCGGAACTGGGGGGGAGGGAACAAGGGTACATTGCCCCCCCCCCCCTGACATCCTATAGGATGGGGCAGGAATGCCTTCTTTTATTTCATTTATTTTTAAAAATAATACATTTTTACTTTTGAAAAATAAAATCTTTTAAATTAAAACAAAAATTAAAAGAGAATCATTTTTTTCCAAAATATTTTATATATAGACCCTATTGTATTTCTAATTCCTAAAAACATTTTATATTGAATTAAAAGAAGAAAATTAAAAATATTTATTTCCTTCAAATAGTATAAATATAGCCTAAAAATTTTTTGATAAAATCACTAGCAAATTTTTTAAAATTTTAATTTTATTAAAATTGTGATTTTATTTAAAATTTTTAAAGCTTTATAGTAGATTTGTTTTTGATTTATACTATTTGAACATATTAAATTATTTTAATTTTCTAAAAAAAAATTTTTTTGCCCCCCCCCCCCTGATTCATATTTGTTCCGGCGCCCCTGAAAATAAGAGCCGCTTTAGAGCACATTTTCTATTTAAATTTAATTTTCTCTAAAGCTCTAAAACTAAAAGCTGATGGGGGCATTTTTGGAATTAGCGCTACCCGTATACCAAGGAATAGCTCAAAAAGTTTTTTTTTTTTTTGTTGCTCTATGTTCTAAGAGCCGAATGTCGAAATGGCAAATAAAAGAATAGCCTGCCAAGCAGGCACTTAGTATCGGCTTAATTAAAAAGAATAGCCAGCCACTTCTGACGCTTTCTTTCTCAAAATCAATTGATTAATTTACATAACGATGATGATGTTGGCAAAAGTCCTTGAATTTCCGAAATGACTCGTCACAAATCGAAACATTTTCTTTTACACATACACACACACACACACACATTCGTTTATATAAATTATATTCATAAATTAATGATAAAATAAAATGTATCAAATTTTCATTTTTTATTAAGTAGAGAAATTTTAGTCAATTTAATCTTAACATATGTAAACGAGCTACGCAAATGAATGGATTACTTTCACATTCTCTGATTTTGTCATATATTGGTTAGAGGAAAAGCTAAAAAAAAAAATAGACTTTCTTATTAGTTGAGTAAAAAGACTAGATGGGAAGCTCGCCTCTGGTAACAGGAGCGAAGGTGTTACGCATCTTTTTCCCGATAAGAGGGCGTTGTGTGTCATTAAAAGTATGCCCATATATCAAGTAATTCAAAAATTTGCCAAGAGATGTCAGAATGGTAGCTAATAATATTTAATGCATTTGGTTGATTTTCATTGATCTTTTAACATTAAATACTTTATAAATGTTATTATATATTATGTTTCTTTTATAAAAGCATAAAAATATATAAATATAGACCAGATATAGGCTAATAGTGGATCGGCTGTTAGACTAGCCTGCCATCTATTGCAAGAATGCTGAACTAATTTGACAGTTGGTTTTTAAATAAATCATCTAAGCTTATTTTAAAATTTTCTTAATTAATATGTGATTAATAATAACAATAAATTCATTTTTAAATTTAGAACAAATTAAAGATTATTGGGACAGATTGTTTTTTTGTATTTGCTTGATAACAAAAAAATTAATTACGATAATTTTTTAATAAGTCATTAAAACAATTATAGCTCGATGTCGCAATAATCTCTTATGAATTTAATTCATTTAAAAAAAACCGCATTGAAATATTCCTTGTAATAGTCTAGTTTTATTAAGTACGTTTAGACGTCGCTCCTGAACCCCCTTAAATACAATATTTTGGTAATTTGGACTTGAAAAATTAGCATTTTTTTTGGAAGCATAAAAGAGATGGGATTTCTCTCTCTATCTCAATTAAATGTCAAAAATTCTGATATTTATTTAGAAATAAATCTATATATATAATGGAGAAGTATCTGTCCGTCCATCTATCACGCTATTTGACAAACTTCCTGTTTGAATTTCGAAATGAAATTTCGCACTCTTATAAAGGACATTATGGAGAGTGCAGGGGTCACACTTTCGCGATGACATTTTAACCTTTTTGCCGCTTGTACAAAACATTTAATTATTAATTCTAACCCCATCAGGAGATATTGCGCACATTTATTAATATACTTGTACCTCTTCTTTTTGTGTAGTGTGTTTAAAAATATCGAATGTTTCTCTAATAACGCGAAAATCTCTTCTTTTTTTTTCTTGTCGTTGGTGTGTAATTGAAGAAATAAAGAGTCTTCTATTAAGACGTAACAAACCCGCCGCTTTTGATTGTGAATTGAAAGAGCATGGAAAGTAACAAAAGGCAAACTTGAAGCTAACTAACTGTGTGATATTAATTAAAGTTTGTCGTTACTTATTTATTAACTTCTAACCAATAATAATGAAAGGAGTAAGAAGTAAATGCAAATGGTGATAAAGTAGGAGGAGGAGGAGGAGGAGGTCTGCCACCACCACCACCGAAACCAGCCAGAGGGCTTTCGTTGATTCCTTCGGGAGGCGGTGGGGGTCACCAACGACCCCCGTTGCCTACACCACCAGTCAGAAGCAATCCGCCCCTCTCAGCAACTCCATCATCTTTATGGTTCAGGCAGCATCCAGTCTCTGACTTCGTTGGCCAGTGGTTCTTCAGGTGGGATCAGGAACCACATGAGATTATAATAATACAAGCATGGAAACATTACTAACAATCAATCTAATAGTCGGAGAGCTGGCGAGCGTTTTCTGAAGGCTAATATTTTCAGAATATCTTACATTTTATTAATAGTAATGAAAAGATACTCTAGAGTAGAGCCCTGCACGGGCTGATTTTTTTGGACCGTACCCGCCCGCGCCCGTATTTTTTTTTTTTTTTAACTTCCCGCCCGTACCAGGCTCGCAATTTTTTACCATTCTTCAGGCCCATCCGAAATTTTTTCAAACCCGCCCGTACCCGCCTGAAATTTAGTGAATGAATGGAGATTAAATAAAAAAATATTTAATTTAATTTTTATTTGCCGACGCTTCGGTCGCCAATCACGACCTTCATCAGGGCAAATATTGTCAATTATACACGATATTAGATATTTTAATAATTATTTGCCCTGATGAAGGTAGTGATTGGCGACCGAAACGTCGGCAAATAAAAATTAAATTAAATATTTTTTTTATTTAATCTCCTGGCTGCAAAGTCACTTCGAACTAAACTTTTCTTGATCTCAGATGTCGGAAAAGAAATATTTTAAATTTTTTTTGATAGAGGTCCGTGCCCGCCCGATTTCCTTTGCATGACCGTCCGGCCGAACCCGTTTATTTACACTTGCTACCCGCCCGTATCCGCCCATAATTTTTTCATGGCCTCCAAAACCCGGCCGGCCCGCGGGTAACGGGCCTACGGGCCTATCCGTACTCGTGCAGGGCTCTACTCTAGAGTCAGCACTTCCAGTTCCGGGGCCTTTGTCGGGGATAAGCCCGCAAAGTTGTAGGGAAGACGGTGGTAATATGGAACACTTTTTGAAATTTTTACAAAATATAGAATTCGAAATGCTTTTTTGATATTAAAAATCCTCAATAATATTCATTTATGAGTGTGTTACATAAATATAACTTGTTTTTTAAATAAACATTTAAAACTTTTCAACAAATCCAATTATTTCAAATATTCTACAAAATATGGAAATTTGGAACTGGGGTTGTAATATGAAACACTTGCTAAAATTAAAATACACGTTTTGTTAATTATTCTATTTTGAACAGTTAATCTCTTTTACTACAGTAATGTAATTATTTTTTTCCACAGAATTGAATTATATTGAAAAAAATAAACATTATTGGTATAACACTGCATAACTGGCTTAATTAAACACCTTGTTCCATATTACCACCACCCGCCATTTTACAAATATGTAATCCATTCAGGGCATACAAATATTACTTTCAAACTACTGGATATACCATTTTGCACTTTAATTATTGGATACTTATCCAAAAACACACCACACGTATTGATAGGAGTACTAGAAAAATGTCTTATGAAGGCTGAACTTTCCAAAATAATAGTGAACAAGTGGTCAAGCTAACTAAGGTGCTATGGGACACTAAATATCTCTCGACACAAAAAAATCTGGTGGAACAAGAACACAACTATCTCTTGCAAATCTCTTACCAAAGGAGGAAGAGAAAGTTGTGTGCTGTGCGAGCCGACACATCAGATTTTGTTGTTGAAATTTGTTTAACATTTGTGTTGTGGCGTTTTTTTTATTTATTTTTTTTTAATATTAATTTCTTTTAATGTAAATTATTTGATAATTTAACCACAAAATGTTAATATTAGGAAATGTAACTTTTTTTTTATTTTTTGTAATTTCCGCTATGAAGAAATAAACATAAATTGAACTATGAAAAAAAAATAAAAATCTTAAAACTCCATCTATCTATTTAAATTATTTCGCTTATCGTCAAAAATTAATCTAATTGCATAATGATATTATTTTTTTATATCTGTTTCTATAATATGTGAGGGAATTTTTTCACAAAGAGTATTTAAAAATGCATTTCTCTTTGCATTAGGGAATTGAAATTATACGAAATGGAAAAGAGCAAGTACAGGTGGAGCAAATAAAGAGAGCCTTTGGATGCCAAATGCCGAAAGGGAGACGTTTCGGACAAAATTTTATTTGTCCATCCTCAGTCCTCGTTGGCTTATCAACTAATTAGGCACATAGTTGTCATTGTTGTCGTGGCACGAATTTGGGCACATGTATATTTTTTTTGTGTCAATGTTCTGTGAGAGTCTATAAGATTTCCATTCCATAACAGCTCGAAAAAAGTCTCTGAAATTTTATTTTCTCCAGCACTCCTACCTGCTAAAACTCCAGAAAATTACAGAAAATATCAATTTTCGTTTGAGTTTAATTTCTATACAATTGGATAAACAATGAATCTGAGTTAGGTCTTAACTAGAGATCGAAACGTGGTCTGGAAACATTCATGTTTCACTTCATTCTCTTCAGCAAATTAATACAATTTAAGAAAATAAATTTGCAGAAAATAAATATTGCATTATTTTAAACCGCAATGGCAAAAAAAAAACTTCTATTTTTATCCATTAACTTCCGTAGAATATGTTAAAAATAAAATAAAAATTTTCTGACTAAGGCTTTTTAAAATATTTTAACAAGAAAAGACATAAAAAATTCACGAAAATGACAATCGACCATATTTAAAAATAAGTAAGTCACGTGACTCAGACCAGTGCGGCAACGTCGTATAAAATAAAACGCGTTTCACGCTTTCACTTACATTTTTTTAACAATATTTTTTCTCACAAATCGCCCATTGTGTCTAGACTGATTGGCATTACTCATTGTAATATTAGAAATAAAATACAACTGAACTCCACACAGCAAGATCAACATAAACAGCTGTTAAGTGCGATGTTGCCAGATCTATATTCTGTGAAAAAATACTTAAGGCAAAACATTTATTTATTATTTTTGGTGATTAAATTATTAACTTAATCCAATTATAAATTATGCTAGGTCATGAAAATTATAATAATGAATTGATGCATTCAAATTTTTTATTTTATTAAAAAAAAAAAAAAAAAATTAGGTTCCATTCAGATCTATTCTCTAAAAGCAGACTTTAAAATTTAACATCAACAAAGGGGTGTTAAAAAGTAAATGTAAAAACAATCAGCGTTAAAAAAATGCTATTCTCTAAACAAAGTTTTAACAGCGACGTTAACATGTTGCTTTTATTTCAAAGCTATCCCCCCCCCGGGGGGGGGGCGGGGAAAATCACAACCTTATATTTTAGGTTAAGGACGCCATGTTTATTTTAAACACGACGTTAAAATATTAAAGGCACCCCCTAGACATGACATTAATTTTTAACACTATTTACTAAATGTTAACGCATTGGCTTTAAACCTTTTGTTTACAGAATAGCAATATGAGGCAAGGAAGTGTTAAAATGAAATGTTGTTTACAGATGTTAAAAGTTAACGTTTTTGCCCTTAATTTTATTATATATTTTATTTTTTACATTTCAGAACGGATGCATGCAGAGAGTGGTTACATGTCCTCGCCGGAACGAGGAGGACGCAGCTTATACGCGGGCTATCCATCAGCAGCGGCTGCGGCTGCGGCAGCGGCCGCTGCAGCTGCAAGTTACGAGGATCCTTATTACACGGGCTACGGTCCTCGCAGTGGGAGTATCACGCCAGTCATTGATGAAGAGGCCAGGTAATTAATTATAATCTATGCTAATGGCGTCAGGGGATGTGGCAACAAACAAAATGTCCTCAATCTATTTATTTTTTATTTTTATTACTATCAACTTGTTATTTGAAAGTCTGCGAGAATTTCTTAATGGTCATTAAATACCTGTTCTGCCCTCTCTCTAATTATTGAAAGAATGCGTAATAATCGACAAATATGGGATTTAAATAAATGAAGCTTCTTAATCATTTATACCCGTCACACAGTGGTTCAAAATGCTATTCTAGCTGGACAAAATTCAAAAAAATTTTTCTGTAATTAAGTTTGAATCACTTGCAAACCATTCTCTGATGTCTATACCAACAGAAAATGTCCGGGAATTTCTCAGTTTATGCCGGGGTTGTTTGTATTTTGCAGTTAAAAAAGGGTCAAAATCAATTTTCAATTTTTACACATTTTTACCTCTCCTAACTTGTACGATTAATCTACGGCAGACAAGGGCGGATCCAGAGGTGTTTCTCGGGGGGGGGGTAATCTGGTGTGACTCCAGAGGCGTATATAGACAATTTTTTCGGGGGGGGGGGCTGATCATCAAAAGTGTTATCATTCGAATAAATTTCACTTTTCGCGGATGACCAAGAAATTGTTTCATGTGCCGTTCGCGTGAACCAATTAATTTTAATTAGTATGACCGTTCGCGGAACCAAATAATTTCTACGTGTTTAATTTAGTAGACCCTAAATTTTATTTACATTATTTTTCGCCCGCGGAACCAAAATTTTTTTACGTGTCGTTCAAAGTTTCTAAAATTTTATTTCAATTTTTTAATCTCGGGGAGGGGTTTTACCTCTCTCTACACCCTTGTATCCGCCCTTCTACGGCAGATTCGACAAAAGTTGCTCAACGACTGTGAATTCTCTTCTTTTGATTGTAATCTAAAAATTTAGTACTTTTAAAATTATTTTATAACAATATAATTAAGAAATAATAAAGTTACAAAAAAAAAAATTAAAATTAAATCATTTTTGCTACTTTATTTATGCTTATAAAAAATTCTCCGTTAATCTCCGTCATTTAGTAATTATGCTTGATTAGAAAGAGTATTGTAGAGTTTAGATAACAAATTTCACAACCATATATCACCAAATTTGGTTTTTATTGCAGTTTAAACAATGGACAACACATTCACTCGAAGAGCTTTATTCGAGGGGTCACGGGCAAAAATAATCATATATTACAAATTTTTTAATAAAATGGCTCGACGGTGTAGTCGAATTTCCTGAAATTGTATCAAAAGCGGCTGCTGAATTAATATTATTATTTAAAAACCGACGGCAACAGCAAGTGTGAATTGCAGATGAGGAGGAGACGAGGGATGAAGAATTATGTCCGATTTTCAGCAGCAGCATAGGCGTAACTAGGGAATTTGACTTGGGGAGGGGGGCCATGGTCCAGTCATCCTCCAGGGGGCTTGGAAGGCCCCATATTGTCTCAATTTTTCTTGGGACGGGGAGCATTCTGAAGGGGGGGGCCCTGGTACCCCCCTAGTTACGCCCATGAGCAGAGATGAAGGCTTTTAATATATTTTTATTGTTATTTAATAAAAGTACCACGTAAAAAGTTATTTTTGTTTCAATATTAATTTTGTCCAGCTAGAATAGCATTTTGAACCACTGTGCGTCACTCAAAATTTTTTTATATTTTAAAAATCATTTTACCTTTTAGAGAGTATATCTATTGATATAAATAAAGTCTATAAGAGACCAAAGTGTCCTGATGTTTATCGTTCATCCCTAAATAGGGCCTTTAATATTTAAACTTCGAAACGCATGAATGAATGGAGTAGCTAATCCTAAATCTCTCATCAAATTAATGCAAATCTAAATGGAATTAATTTCAAGGCCTCCTTCTCGCTAATTAAATTACATTTTTTTTAGGGGGTTATTAATATGATATAATAGAAATTATAAATCAACGCGATTGCCTCTTACTGAATTAGATTTATTAATTTAATTATAATTAATTCTTGGCCAATATGAATAATTAGGTCTGTTATACCGCGTATTTATCTAAAAAAAAATCTGGTGTGACTGGTCGCATTACCTTCGGTCATCGAAAGTTGTGTTCTGGGCTTGTCTGATTTTTCGGCATGAATCCAATACTTTTTATATTAACATATATAGAGGAGGTAAGAGAAAGTAAAAAAATTGAAATTTAACATGTAGCCTGTAGGGAATGTCGACAAAACGCACACATATCGAGTAACGTAGCCACTCCTGATAAATAGAAAAAAAACCTATTTTTATTAATTTTTTTTTTTTGTTAATTTATTTAGGGTCGGCTACACGAGCCATTCCTTTTTTACATAAAACATATAAAAATAAATAACATACAAAATATACAAATCAATTTACATAATAATATAAAAGTAAAAATTACATTATACCAAGAATATTATCAAAACAATACATTCAGAAACAAAATTATCAAAATTAAAATACAATATAATTAAAACAATAATACCAAATACATATTAAGAGCAAAATATTCGCAAATAATATAAATAGAAAATACATAGTAAAGTGCCCCACAAATAGAAAGTATAACAAACAACACCAACAAAAGAACAATGGTGTGCCAGTAAAACGAACTTAGAAAGTACACCTGATTAAAAAAATTAAAGGAAAGTATAAGTGTATATAAGTAAAACAAAAACAGAAAATATATCTGATTACAACAATACCATTTTTATAAATAGAAAGTGGAAAATATATAGCAATACCTTATTACAAAAATACCATTTTTATTAATTAACTTCCGTTGAATATGTTAAAAATAAAATCAAAATTATCTGATGAAAGCTTTTAAAAATATTAAAATATTTTAACAAGACAAAAAATTCACAAAAATGTCAGTCTGCCATACTTAAAAATAAGTAAGTCACGTGACTCAGACCAGTGCGGCAACGTCTTATAAAATAAAACGCGTTTCACGCTTTCACTTAATTTTTTTAAATTTAAGATATTTTTTCTCACAAATCGTCCATTGTGTCTAAACTAATTTGTATTACTCATTATAATATTATAAATAAAATACAACTGAACTCTATACAGCAAGATCAACATAAACAGCTGTTAAATGCGATGTTGCCAGATCTATATTCTGTGAAAAAATACTTGAGCCATTTATTTATTATTTTTGGAAAGCAAATTATTAGCTTAATCCAATGATAGGCCACGACTAAATTATAATATTGAATTTATGCATTCAAATTTTTAATTTTATTTAAAAAAAAATAAATTTAGATTCCATTATGACTTACGGGGTACTGTCCGAACAGCCTTAACTTGGTGTATACAATATTTATCATACTTTGAACTTGGCATATTTTTTTTTTTATTTATTTGGACGGGAAATAAATTTCAAGCTCCATTTGTCATAGTCAAAGAGAGAATGAGAGGGAGGAGGGGGAGGAGGAAATTGAGACACGATAGACAGGCGAATAGACTAAATAGGTGTGTGCAGTCAAATTGAGTTTCAAGATGTGCAAAAAAAAATAAATAAATTTTCTATTCATTTGATGGATGAGCAATAGAAATGGCGTGGCGTTGAATCGAAAATTTATTTATTCAAAGAAAAGAGTCAAAGGAATGTTTAATTCACCCATCACGATTCCCTTTCTTACGTTTCTAAATTAACATTTAGAGTATAAATGTTTTGAAGAAGAAACATTCTAAAATTATGCGAATAAAATTTAAAATAATTAGATAATAATTAAAGTCAAAGAGACTTAATTATCCCGATTTGCAAGGGATGTAGAAGTATATAGCTATATATAAATTATAAGAATCAACAATCAACGATAATTTGATAAGAAGGAGAAAGAAAGTCAGCAATTAGGGTAAAAGAAAACACGCTCGAGGTAAGGACAAATATGAACTTTAAAAAGAGCAGTGCGTATTAAAAGAGAAAGGGTCAAAGGGCTCGAACCCTCCCCTCCTCTATTTATTGAGGAGCATTTGTAAGGGCCCCCACCCCCTCACAAATGCTCCTCCACCCTCCCCCCCCACAGTTACATTATAAATTGAAATTTATAAGAAAACAAAATGCGAAATTTTCAGCAGATTTATTTCCAAATATTTTAGAGACTATAGCACTCCTTCTGGTTTTAACCTCACTCGCTACTCTATGCCTCGTGACACTGATAAATAATTGCCGACATTTTCAAAATTGTACATACTTGGATAGATAGAGAGATAATTTTTAATTCTCTGCTGGCAGAGGCTTATAAGCTTCATTAGCACCCTAATAATGTTTTTTACATAACAATTATACATACTGTATATTGGAATATTCGAATTTCCTGTCTTAATTCACCATTATAAATGCCATCAGAGTCAAGCCAAGTCTCGGACAATGCCGACAGTAAACCAAGCCGGGAATCTCACCCTCCCCAGATCCCCAACGATGCCCTAATCCCGTCCCGGGGATCATTCCAGAAACAAAACGATCTCACCTCGGCCCTGTGCCTAGGGACGTCCAGACCCAAGATATTAAAAATATCCCAAACGTTTTTGTTATGGGTTGATTAAGGGGCCCTGTGGGTTTGAATAAAATGCTGAGCCTTTTATTCTATCCTACAGGAATCAGCTAACGATTTCATAATTCTTCTAATGGTTGGTTTTGTGGTGGCCACACCAGTTTATAAACTAAATGGAAATTGAGATAACTTTAAATGTATATAAATTAAATTGTCATTGAATAGAGAGAGTCTTATCCTTCCTCAACTTCATTCTCTCTCTCTCTGGAGGTTTATTTACGTTTGGGAAAAGCTTCACCGACTTGTTTGTTTGTTTGTTGCCGTTTGGGAACCAGATTTAATTATTATTATTATTATTAAATGCGAAATAGAGCAATTGGGAGGGACCAAATTAATTAATCAAATTAATTTCAATGAAGATCTTTTTGTTGTTGTTGTTGTTGCTGTCATATGACTTCCCCTCTCCCCCCTAGAAAATAACTATTATTGTGTTTAAAGGGTTCATATATCAAAATCAAAGAGCACATTGTCATTGCAAACGAATCACGCGCCAATGGAATGCTCACAATTATATAAACGCCCACAGAAGCAGTTAATAAAAAAACAATGAAGTTGCAAAACTTTCTTTGACTAGCAAACTTATCCGACAGTAGTAAACAGGAACACGCTTAACCTTTGAGTAGAAGAAGAAAAAAATTTTTTCACATATACACTGTGCGTCCAAAAAAACGTAACATTTTGTTTCTTCTTAAAAATACCTGTTCTAATCTACCTTAATGATGCTCTAATTTAAGAAACATTTAATATAAAATGTCTTATACATTTCTAAGTAAATTTAACACAAATCCATATCAATTTAATACAATTTAAATAAAACAAAGACAAAAATGTGGATTTTCATTTTGAGGGGCAAATCAACAAAATCTTGATATGTTTAGTTGGATATTAATTCAAAATTTTCTTTTTCTAAGAATTTCCAATAAAATAGAAAGAGAAAAACTGAAATGGAAAGATTATTTTAAAATTTTAGAAATTTGGTTAATAAAAACATTTCGACATTTTTGTCTTTGTTTTATTTAAATTGTAATTATTTATTAAAATGATGTGGATTTGTGTTAAATTTACTTAGAAATGTATAAGATATTTCATATTAAATGCTTCTTAAATTACAGTATCGCCCAAGGGGCTGGAGTAGTTGGTAGCGTGCCTACCTTCTATACCGAACGTCTCGGGTTCGGACCCCAGGCAGTCCGATAATTTTATTTAAGGCATTTGGATACCAAATGACTTAAATAAAAATGCCTGGACCCCCCAATTGATATATTAAACATACTGATTATTGTAAATGTCTTAAATGGCCTCAGTTGCCGAAAAGACTGTGTGAATGTGAGTGTGAATGAGAAAAAAAGTGTGAATGATTGCAATTGGAAGATTTTCGCTGGATAAGATGTATAGGAAAGAACTGGAGAATAAAAACCAGCAATTGATGGACCCTCTCACATCATCTTTAATTGGCAAATATTTCGACTGGCATTACGCCTAGTCATCATCAGTGCAAACAAATGATTTGGTGGAGGGCCCGTGTCAAACAATGGTTGAGGATTATTTTAAAATTTCTCGGAGAAGCAGAGGTCAGACGCAAGTGCAAGCGAAAACTTCGCCAATTAAAGATGATGTGAGAGGGTCCATCAATTGCTGGTTTTTATTCTCCAGTTCTTTCCTATAAAAGTGTGAATGTTTAAAAAAAAAAAAAAAAATTACAGTATCATTAAGGTAGGTAGATTAGAACAGGTCTTCTTAAGGAGAAACAAAATGTTTTTTTTTTTGGACGCTCAGTGTAAGTATAAGGAGAACTTTGTGAAGTTAATTTCACCAATTATACCTCACTTTCAGGTCTGTTCTCTAAAAACAGGCGTTAAAATTTAAAATAAACAAATGGGTGTTAAAAAGTAATGTAGAAACAATGCTATTGTCTAAACAAAGTTTTAACAGCGACGTTAACATGTTGCTTTTATTTAAAAGCTATCAAAGTCATAACCTTACTTTTTAGGTTAAGAACCCCATTTTTATTTTAAACACGACGTTAAAATATTAAAGGCACCCCCTAGACATGCCATTAATTTTTAACACTATTTACTAAATGTTAACGCTTTGGCTTTACATTTTTGTTTACAGAATAGCTATTTGAGGCAAGGAAGTGATTTTGAATAGCATTTTTTAACGCTTACATTACTTTTTAACACCCATTTGTTTATTTTAAATTTTAACGCCTGTTTTTAGAGAATAGTCTGGGGCCTTAGCTAACCAACTACGATCTGGGATCTTATTTAATCAGATGTGAAAAGACTCGAAAGCTAGTTAATTTAAAATTTATTTATTTTTCTCGATTGAGATTGAAAGCCACATCCCCTAGTTATAATAAAAATACAGTAAATAAAGCATGTCTCCAATTGCACTGTGTGAAATGCTTTTCCGCTGGCCCACCTTCTTCGATATAGCGACACCGAGCTACTCGACGACTCGTATGCCCTGTACGGCGTGAAACTGGGCGGCTCGGCGGCAGCGGCAGCGGCAGCAGCTGCAGCAGCCGCTGCGGCCCGAGCGGCAGTTACACCTCAAAGTGGGCCGCGAGGGCCGCAAGCATTTGCAACGCCTGCCTCGGCCATTGGGCCGCCCTATGACGCCACAAGGTAGAGTAGCAATTAGTGCCTGTAGTGCTTGTCTTGACTGCCTTTTCTGCTTGCTTACTAATCGAACATTCTCAGTGGAAGATAGTCATAAGCCATATTGTAAATTCAAGAAAGAGGGATATTTTAAAAATGCAATGGCATGAATGGTGGCTTATGACTATATTCCACTAAGCCCTTCAATTGTTTGCTAATGCTTCTATGATCCCCCTCTCGCCTTTCCTGTCCTGTTGAGATTCTCAATGCCCTGTTCAAAGAACAGCAATATGATTGGTTTAAGGTTTTTTTTTTTTTTTTTTTTTTTTTTGTATTATTATGTAGGTCAGCAGATGGCAAGGAAGCCTTCTTTCTTTTTCTTCCTTTTCTCGTAATTGCATTCTCCATTTTCTTGATCTTTTTACTTTTTCTAAATAAATAATTCTTTCAATGCTCACTATCAACTTAAAACATCTCTCAAAAAATATGTTTGATTTTTTTTGTAAAAACCAAAAATATTTCAAAAATTTCATAATAATTGTAATGTTGATTTAATATGGGAAATTTTAAGGAAGACGTTTTATTTTATTCATTTACTTTAAATAATCCCCTCCTTTATTATTTTATTATATAGAGATTATATTATTAATATATTATTGTATTCAATATTATGGCCATTCACTGGGGGTCACCTAACCAAGATTCAGCTGAGCTCGATTTGAGCCAATTTTTTTCTAATAAATAGCATGGAATTGAAAATTCGCATGCGCTTTAGCTTGACCTATACATAAATGTATATAATAAATATAAATTAAATAATTCTTTCTAAAGAAATATCAAAAATATTTTGTAAAAAAAGATGAGGGGAGGCTGTAGGATTTCAAATGGTTTTGGGAGACGTAGCTTCGAGGAGATCAAATCAAAAAACTTTTATTTAATGTCCTGAGGAAGGTTGTGATTAGCGACCGAAACGAAATTTTTTTATAGGCTATTACGTCTCCCATAATAATGGTATTTTGTAAATCTGGTGGTGCCACACAGCCGATTAATTTTAAGTTTTTTTTTATAAACCTTGGCACAATAAGACAGATATCTATTATTTGAAACAAGTTGTCTGAAAATATCAGAAAAGACGAGCGCTAGCCTAGCCACATGGCTCCGTTCTATTATTTAAAATAATCTTTATTATGCTACTATTAATTTTTATTTAAACACCTAGCGGAAATCTGCTATAAAATACTTGGTGTATCATCTTCAGAAGTAATCTATGCATAAATTTCAGTATTTCTGCAAGTGATATCGAAATAAGAATCAAGCATTTATATAATGAAACATATCACCAAGTCTTTTTAATTATTTTTACTTAAAGCCAGCGCACAGGCTATCCGTTATAAATTTAATATTCTTTTCCATTTTTCTTCTCGTTTCTTATTCTATCTTCTTCGCCATCTCATCTCAAGAATAGAATAGATCTTTTCTTTTATGTCTTAATGGCTTTTTCACTTTTTTCAAAAACTCGTAGTGAATAGAAATGCTTTAATTTACACATTTCTAGAAATAATAGCTAATAAAGATATAATAATAAATAAAAAGGATAAATGTCAATGTTCATACCTTTTTCTTCTTCTTTTTTTACCTGGAGGGAATTTCAATCACTCAATTATTCTTTTATAATATAAAACGGTTCTATAGTCAATTTGCGTTAGAATCAACAAAAATATTTTTATACACCCTCCATCCCTTACAACTATTCCTCTATCTAAATTTTAAGGTTGTTATCGTGTAATTAATTATTAAAATAAAAAGTAAAAATTGAAATTTAACATGTAGCCTATAGGGAATATCGACGAAACGCACACACGAATTATATAGCCACTCCTGATAAAGATAAAATAAAAATAAAAACTTCTATTTTATCAATTAATTGGGTATAGGAGACTTTGCAGCCAAGGAATTAAATAAAAAACTTTTATTTAATTATTAAGCGTCGACGTTTCGGTCTCAATTCAAGACCTTCCTCAGGACGATCAATTGTTAGAATACAAGGTTAACAGCATTATATTCACTTCAATTATCATTGTAAATTATTATACAATATTTAATTGGGCTATATGTATTAAGAGTGAGTGACTTGCTCGCAATGGACTCATTCTTAATACATATAGGCCAATTAAATATTGTATAATTTAAAATGATAATTGAATATAATACTTATAATACTGTTAACCTTGTATTCTAACAATTAATCGTCCTGAGGAAGGTCGTGATTTGCGACCGAAACGTCGACGGTTAATTAATTAAATAAAAGTTTTTTATTTAATTCCTTGGCTGCGAAGTCTCCTATACCCAATTCAAAGTCTACAGCCATTTCTCATCACTAGTTTATTCCGTACTTACTTCCGTAGAATATGTTAAAAATAAAATCAAAATTTTCTCACGAAGGCTTTTAAAAATATTTTAACAAGAAAGACAAAAAATTCACGAAAATGTCAGTCGGCCATATTAAAAAAAAAAGTAAGTCACGTGACTCAGGACCAGTGCGACAACGTCGTATAAAATAAAACGCGTTTCACGCTTTCATTAATATTTTTTTTCCAATTGGCGATATTTTTTCTCACAAATCGCCCATTGTGTCTAAATTGATTTGCATTACTCATTGTAATATTAGAAATAAAATACAACTGAACACTATACAGCAAGATCAACATAAACAGCTGTTAAATGCGATGTTGCCAGATCTATATTATGTGAAAAAATACTAAAGCTGATTTATTATTTTCTGGGGAGGGACGTAGATTATATAGTAGGCTTAGGATGAGTAGAAATAAATGGGGTTGCCAGATATAAGGACGTCAGGTGGAGCGATTAATCATGCTATTTATTATTTTTGGTAATTAAATTATTAACTTAATCCAATGATAGATCACGACTAAATTATAATAATGAATTGATGCATTCAAATTTTTAATTTTATTTAAAAAAAAAAAAATTTAGATTCTATTATGACTTCCGGGGTACTGTCCGAACAACATTAATTCTTTTTATTTATTTTTTCAGAATTCGAGTGGAGCACATGGAACGTCAATTGGCCAACTTGACAGGACTGGTCCAGAAGGCTCTAACGCAAACGCCACCCTCATCTTCGGGGATTCCATCGCCAAGGGAATATCACCTGCAAGTGCCAGGTGGTGGCGGAGGCGGTGGTGGGCGTGGCGATGGCGCATATCGCTCTGGTCAGTGTCTACTCTTCCTATTCATTTTATTTATTTTACAAATTCACTCACACAGATATAAACAAACACACAAGACGCACATTCATATATCACAAACACTTTTTTTTTTAAATTAATATTTCTAATCAAAAGCCTTGAAAGCTAGAGATCTCGCCTCTTGTCAAGCGAAAATTTTCTAAATTACGAATGACTTTCTTAATATATAGAAAAATAGGGACCATGTTTAAATAGCCTCAGATGTCAAAAAAAGTTTTCAAAATAATTATTACTGTAATAATTTCCTAATGCATACTTATTAATGTTTTAATGTTTTTTTTTTATTTTTTTCTCTAAAGTCTTTTTTCGTTATGGGAGGCCATTTTCGAATTTCAATGCAAACCTCTAATGCAAGAGGCAAGAATTCTACCACTGTGTTAGTAAGATCTTCCACCTGATCTAAAAAAGGTTCAAAAATTGGCTAAAGTAATACGTATATAGTTTAACCTATTATTAAACTTTCAGAGAAATTTTAAACGATGATATAATTCTTCTTTTATTTTAGAGCATTTTCTATTGCTCACAAGTTTGAGCAAATACACTTGTTTTGCCTAAACTGCCTTCATCAGGAGAACATAGATTACAATAATGATCTATTTTACAATATAGGCCTACTAGAATGAAATTGGAGTTTTTAATTCATCACAAAATAAAATAAAATAAAGACAAAGACTTGCAATATTCCAATTACAATATAAATTGAGTAAAATTATTTTCTTAACCTGTTAAATTAAAACGTTATAAATTTATATGGGTTGGAAACGAAGTCATTGCGGATTTCACTAACAGGCCGCGTTACTTTTATTTCGTTTTTTACCGTATACTCATTATAGTCAGTTTTAGCATTATTTATTCCGACCTTTACACTTTATTAAAGAAAAAATTCTATGATAACAATCATACTATAATATAAAGCACTAGCCACCGACTTCCGTTATGTTCCTGTTTACCACTCTCTCTCGCTGATTGGCGAGAGACAGAGAAAGTCTGTGAGGAAAATTTAAAACTTTAAGTCAGAGACGGAAATTTAAAACTTTAAAATTAAATTTCAGTGAACAAGAATAAATTTGATGCCTTGTCCCCTGGCAAGTGGGAAAGCCCGGCGAAGGCGGTCTAAAGTAGAAATTAAGTTGAAACAGCTCTTAAAAATCAAAGATTTTATGAAAATAGGATAAAGATACTAATTAATTTTAAACTGGTAACCGTTGAAACATAATACTTTATTAGGAGAATTAAATTCAAGTATGATACACAAGGTTTTTTGCTTCAATGATTTATTTATTTAACATTAATACTTTCGACACCTTATTCACTTTCTCGGGGGGAGGGGGGGGTAATCTGGAGTGACTGGTCCCACAGCACACATTTTTTTCTTAATTTCGGTAATTTAAAGGCGCATTCTGTACTTGTTTGCCAGAATATAAATACAAATCAAATTTTTAAGTATTAATTTTTAAAATTTCACATTAAAAATACATATTTTTTTTTTTCGAAAAAAAGTATTTTTTTTTTCAAATCTCAGGGTGGTAATTACCCCCTTTACCCCCCCCCCCCGCCCTTGTATCCGCCCTTGTGATGAAGGCAGTTTAAGCGAAACAAGTGTTTTTGTAAGAGCTTAACCATAGAAATGCTCTAAAATAAAATAAAAATTATGATGTAAATGAAAATTTTAATTTTAACCAAGAATAAATTTTGTAATTGGATATCTGGTACAGACTAAAACACATTATTTTAATATAAATTCAAGGCTTAATTTTCTTTTTTAGAAATATTAATGAATTCAAAGCACACATTCACAAATATTATGACGTTAACATACTGTTTTGTTTTTTTTATTTATTTAATAATATATAATATTAATATATAACAATTACATTTGCCACCACCCACTCTCGTGTCCGTTATTCTGCCAATCAATGTCACAGAAATATGTTTTTTGTTTTATATATTTAACAAACAACAAAAAAAAAAAAAACAAAAAAAATTACGCATCACTCAAGAGCTTCTTAGCTGGCTGCCAAGCTCAATTAGTATTTTAGAGAACTCTAATTAAGTTTGTGTGCGTGTGTGAATGTTTTAACAACATGTGTGTGTGTGTGTGTGTGTATACCACCACAAATTTTTTGTTTTTGTTTTTTTGTGTGTACTTAAAACTAACAACATTTGTCAAGGAAGGAATCATAGCCCTAAACTCTTCCCCTCTTTTTGTTATTATTATTATATCTATCTATCTATATATATACTGCTGTTTTTTGTTTGTTTGTCACTAACCCAAAGGCGTCTGTCTGTCTGTCTTCTGTTTTGGTCCATTTAATGGACAATGCAGCCTCGCAGGATGATTACGACAAACATTCGAGCTCGAGCTCCGCCTCATTGCCAGGTAAAAAAAATAAAAATAAAAATGAAATTAATAATAAAATAAAATAATACAATATCACATCTTATTATATTACTCCACTTACTACTACTACTCTTCTCTTCTCTTCTCTTCCATCTTTTTCTTTCTTTCTCTCTCTCTATCTTATATAATTAAGCAAAATTCAATTGAGAAAAGTTTTTAAAAACAATGTTTAATTTTACTCTGATCGGAAGATAGGAGACCGGACCCGGGAAAAGCAGCTGGGTACATAGGCGTAGCCAGAAATTTTTGATGGGGGGGGGGGGTAGCTTATTTATAAATCATTTTGGTTTTTTGTTTTTAGCTAGAGTAAATTATTATATTTTACTCTCTCTTACCCTATGTGAAAATATAATTTGTATTATAGACCTTAAGGGGCCTCGGGAGCGAAGTGGTTACGCATGTTTTTCCCGATAAGATGGCGTAGTGTGTCATAAAAAGTATGCCCAAAAAATCAAGTAATTCAAAAATTTGCCAAGAGATGTCAGAATGGTAGCTAATAATATTTAATGCATTTGGTTGATTTTCATTGATCTTTTAACAATAAATACTTTATAAATGTTATTATATATTAAGCTTATGTATCTTTTATAAAAGCATAAAAATATATAAATATAGGCCAGATATAGGGTAATACTATATCGTCTGTTAGACTAGCCTGCCATCTTTTGCAAGAATGCTGAACTAATTTGACAGTTGGTTTTTAAAAATTTCTAAGTTTATTTTACAAATTTCTTAATTAATATGAGATTAATAATAACAATAACATTTTTAAATAAAAAAAAATTTAAGATTATTGGGACAGATTGTTTTTTTTGTATTTGCTTGATAACAAAAAAATTAATTACGATAATTTTTTAATAAGTAATTAAAACAATTATAGCTCGATGTCCCAATAATCTCTTATGAATTTAATTCATTTAAAAAAAAACGCATTAAAAAATTTCTTATAATAGTTTAGTTTTTTAAAAGTACGTTCAGACGTCGCTCCTGAACCCCCTTAAATATCTAATCATGGCTTGGATCCCATGGGGCGGGGGGGAGGGGGTTTAACCCCCGTGGATACGCCTATGGCTGCGTATGATATGATAACTAGAGCCAGGATGTTCGTGCACAAAAGAACCTTAAAATCTGCATGCATTAATGCACTATAAACAGTAGCGTATCCAGGTGGGAGCGAAGGGGGGCGCGTTCAAGCTTTTGGCGCCCCTCGCGCTTCCCCTTTTTCCCAAAATCTCCGGCTTTTTTTTGAAATTTCATAATAAATTAATTTTATATCAAAAATCCGGAGAAAAATTACAAAAAAAGCTCGAACAACATTCGAATACTAACAAAAAAGAAAAGGTTGAACGAAAAACGGAGCCCCAGTTGAGCTTCGCCCCCTCCGCCCTTAAAGGCTAATTACGCCGCTGACTATAAAATGACCAAATATGCATAATGAAGGGAAAAAAATTTCAACTTGTATGTGGCATTAGAGTGAGCCGCTGATGAAGTGCTATTAAATGCCTTCGAAATATTCGGAGAAAACACTCTAAAAGTTTATTTTCTCATTGCCAAAAGCCTAGCCTGCACCTAATATCATTCATATTACTTGGCACGCCACATCCTTTTGTATATTTAAAAGCAACTACACAAAAATATTCAAAACATGCTTTTTTCTTAAAATAAATGTAAAAATATGCATGAAAAATATAATAAGGTTGTTTTGGTTAAAAACATGTATTGTGCATGGGATTTCTTCAAAAAAAATCCAAAATATGCACACATGCTCGGGAACAATTGAATCGTTCATTTGAGAAAGGGCACATATCACATTTTTTTACACACAGTTTTTTTTTTTTTTTAATGAAATGGGTTCTGTTGGTGTAGGCACATTTGTTGTTAAAAGGGCGGGAACATCTCCACAATACATCGGAGGTTTGCAAAAAAAGCACTTTTTGTCTGAAAAAGCCTAATGTTACGAACATTCCATTACTAACATATAACATCTATGTTAAAATCAAATTCAAGAAACTTATTGTAACCTCATGCTTTTTATGTAAACACTTTGATAATTGTGACTAACTTCATAGAAATGAACGAAAATAGCGGGAAAATTTGAATCTAACTTCACAGGAATGCCGACAGATGGCGCTGACGTCGCTGTATATAAAAAGGCAAGCAACGGACATGACAGTTAGTTCACTTGAGTCGGAGCAAGTGCACAGTACTTGATAACGGCTGCAGGATAAGCAGTCGAGACGTTATACAGTATTTATATATTTTTAATAAATATTTAATACAAAAATGTGGTCTATGATTAAAAATTCCCCTAATAATAGGTATAGCCTGTATTGATTATCGTTATGCAGTAGTGGGCCGAGAAAAATGGGATTTGTTTTTAAAAACTTTTCTAAAATAAACAACAAAGTACTATAATTTATCTTTCTACTAACCAATAAGTTATTTACCAATCGTAGAAAATTTAAAATTACAAATTTTCATATTCAAGAATTTAAATCATGATTTTTTAAATAGATATTAAATTTTCTATGATTATTTTATTTAAAAAATACAAAATACAAAAAAAAAAAAAAATCCTCACCCACCTGCCTAGCCATTATTTATCCAGTGGTGAGCTTCGGTTTGTCATTTTTGCAGATGATACTTATTTACGCTCGGACACGAAGCCACCCAAACTGGGCCGAGGTCAGCACTCACCACTTGCACTTAACCACCTACATCACATCATCAAATTCATCACATCACAGTCACATGCCATGCATATTCAAAATCTCTCACTTTACTTTATAATAATAATAATACTTTATTTCATGTTAACGTTAAGGAGTCTCTCTCTCTTTTTTTTAACTCTCTCTTCTCTCTTTTTTTTAATCAAATTAATTTCACTAGGCGCATGGCCGCCGCTTTTTTAGGGCTTCAAAAAAAAAAATTAATAATTTAACAGCCATTTTTCTTTATTCTTGTAAAAATAAAAAAATAATAATAAAAAAAAAAAACACTAAAAATTTTTTATTAAAGCATGATTTCAATCCAAAAAATGCTCGTTGTTTATGTAGCTTTGCATTATTTATTTATTTATTTATTTATTTTTTTTTTCAATTACATTTAATGCACACGGGCAAGGGTATTTAATGAATTGCCAATGGAATTGTAGATTATGTACAAGAATGTTTTTTTTTTTTTATTCATTTATTGGTTGAAACAACCAGAGCTGAAGATGAACATCATAATACTTTGGGACATCGACTAGTTGAAATCAGAACCGAAACGTTAAATTTAATACTATCAACGGAGTAATACCATATATGAATAACGGAGACAAATACAAGAAAATAGATAATCCTTTAAAGACGTTACGGTTAATTTTATTACTAGCTTTTTAAAATTGTTTAATGGGCGTTACCCGCTAGTTAGTTACCCGCTAAGATTTTAAGCTTCCGGCGTTCCATTCTCAAAAAAGGTCACTCCAATACCAGGGTAAATCGAGAACCCAAATCCGAGAGGGATCGACAATATTGGCGAATTCAACAGACGGGAGAACCTCTAAATCTTCGCTAAAAGCTTTGTATAATATATACGAATACAAATTCCAAACCACATAATAGAGAAATATGTGAAGAGCATGGGCGTAACTAGAGAATTTGGCTGTGGGGGGGGCATGGGACCAGCTATCCTCGCTGGGGGGAGGCATGGCACCAGCTATCCTCCGCAGGACCTGGAAAGCCCCATATTTTCTCAATTTTTCTTGGGGCAGGGAGCTTTCTGGGAGGGGCCACGAACCTTCTGGGGGGGGGGCATGCCCATGGTGAAGAGGCTAAAATATTTTCGTAAATATTGTAAAATAAATAAGCTTAAATAAATTAGAGTTGTGAGGGTCTAAAAAAAAGAAACCATTAATTTATCTTTTGCTAATTTTATTTTATTTTTTTATTATTTCGTCAGCCAGCGGCCATCGGGTTTCCTCAATACATATTCCAGGGAGCCTTTATGGATCAACGTGTCACTTTTTCTCAGTGGCAGTCCCAGGATTTGGTCAAGGGGGGGGGGCAAATTTTTTCTTTTTTTTTTTTCATTTAAAAAATTGAAATACACTGTAAATAAATTTTATAACATTGAATAATAAAAAACATTCTGGGAAATTTATAATTTTTTGTTTAGTTTTAAAATTTTAAATAAAACTTTTAAATTTTTGTCGGTCCAATGGCCCGGGCCCCCCTGGGTCCGCTAGTGTTTTTTCTTAAGAAATGTTTAATGAGGCCATAGACGTGCCATCAAATAATTTTGACTTAGTGATTTTTGGGAAATATTAACTAAAATGCAAACTGTTTTGATCGGTGGCGTGTCCAAAATATTGTGTCAGGTGCCAAAATGGCTCGGCGGAAAGAGATTCGACTCCAACGATGAAATCATCTCAATTTTGATGCCCTCGACAAATCTTATTTTTTGGAAGGGATAAAAAAATTGGAGAAACGTTGGACAAAGTGTATAAAGCCCAAAGGAGACTACGTTGAAAAATAAAATATTTTTTTATCCAAAAACCTGTGTTCCATTCAAAAAGTCACGGACTTATTGATGCCCTCGTATCTCAAGAACGAAAAGAGCTAGGAGGTTTAAATTTGATATTTAAGCTAGGCACGTGACATGAGTCACTTTTGAACAAAACCGGCCAAAGAATACAAGAACTTTTTTCAAAATTCGCTCTCTTTTCTTATTCAATTGGCTTTTCATTTTATATCACAAAACGATTTCATTTATTTATTTATTTTTTTTCCTCTATACATATTTACATTTTCCAAATATATTTTAAAAACATCCTCTTGCATGTTTATTTCTACAAATATAAAATACAACAAATAAAACATGTTTATAAAAAAACACGAATAATAAAAATTTATTTATTTTATTTTTTTTTTTTAAATACGTACCAATTTTTCTATTTTAAGGTTCAGGCTCAGAATAAAATCTCTCTCTCTGCAAATTTAATATTTTAAACTAATAAATAAATGTGAATATTTTAAATAATATTTTCAATAAAAAAAATTTTTAAATAAAATTTTTTTTTTTAATGCACTTTTTTTGGTATTCTTTGCTTCCCTTTTGGCTTTGACCCCTTTCATAAATTCATTTTTTTGACGTGACAACGTCTTACAAATCATGTTAGAGGGGCATGCACGAAAAGTTTATCAGCTTGAATAACTCCTCTGTCTTAAGAGGTATAATTATGGGGAATATACGGTTAGAAAGAATGAGTTTTCAGCTAAAGATTTCACCATTTATTTTTTTCCTATCATTTAATTTTACCGCGCTGCGGTAAATTCTAATTTGTAAGTTTAAACCCCTGTAGATTCCGAACGGCTAATCAGATCAGACTAAATGAGATGTCATTTGGTGCAGAAAGAAAACCTCTAATAGATTAAATAAAAAAATCCCGAGTAATTAATTCCAAAATTAGTTTTTTCCTCGAAAACCTCATTTTTAGGCAAAAAAATATCGAAAAATAGCCCTACTTGTGCAACGCATAGCTACTTGACCATAAAAGCTACATTAAATCTAAATATAGTTTTAGAAAGAGTGGTTCAATACCCCGGGGTGTTTTTTTCTTTTTTTGATATGACGTCATTTTACCGCATGAGAGCACTCAGCGGGATTTCGTTTTTCGAAAATTTAAACCTCTATAGATTCCGAACGGCTAATCCGATCTGACTAAATGAGATGTCATTTGGTGCAGAAAGATAACCTCTAATAGATTAAATAAAAAAATCCCGAGTAATTAATTCCAAAATTAGTTTTTTCTCGAAAACCTCATTTTTTAGGCAAAAAATATCGAAAAATAGCCCTACTTGTGCAACGCCTAGCGACTTGACCATAAAAGCTACATAAAATCTAAATATAGTTTTAGAAAGAGTGGTTCAATACCCCGGGGTGTTTTTTTTCTTTTTTTGATATGACGTCATTTTACCGCATGAGAGCACTCAGCGGGATTTCGTTTTTCGAAAATTTAAACCCCTGTAGATTCCGAACGGCTAATCCGATCTGACTAAATGAGATGTTTAGTGCAGAAAGATAACCTCTAATAGAATAAATAAAAAAATCCCGAGTAATTAACTCCAAAATTGGTTTTTTCTCGAAAACCTCATTTTTAAGCATAAGTCGCCCTTAATGGATTAAAAAAAAGCCACACCTGTCATATATTGTTTCAATGAAAATGTTTGAACATGTTTATTTATGAAAACAAACTACTAGTAAAAAAAAAAAAAAAACCAAACAATACTTTCTCTTTTTATATTTCAATATAGGCAAGAGAAAAAAATTTTTTGAAGTCAAGCAAAAGACGTTGTCACGTTAAAGCCACCGGCTGTGTAGAAGACACAGCCAACACCTAATTTTTTATTAAATAATTGTAAATACTCATTCTCTTTTTTCTGCACATTTTACTGTGTTTATATATTTTTTTTTCTTTTCTCTCTCTCTCCGCTAAAATTCAATTTATTTATTTATTTATTTTTTTTTTTTTGCATGTATGTTTTTATTTATTTTCCTTAAATTTATTTTTATTTTTTTCTGGATGTCCGTGTCTCCAATGTTTCGTATGTGTGTTTTTTGCGTTTTATCGTGTCCACAGATAAATCAGTGTCTTTCGAAAAATCTGTCTCGTTCTCTGATGAACCACCAGATATGAATTCGCCGAAACAACATTCGCCACAACATGCAGGTGGGCCCCAAACATTGATCACTGACTGCTTAACCCTAAAGTCCATTGGAAAAAGTCCTCGAAAGTCTTTGGAAAATTTAATTTGTGCACTTGTTATTGTTTTATCTATTGGTTTTTGGTCAGAAGAGTAGTTTTTTTTTTTTTTTTACAAAAGAATTACTGTAAAGCAGGGCCGGAACTAATTTAAGATTTGTGATACACAATAGCATATAAATGTAAAATAACAAGAAATCAAGTTTAAACATGAATATTTTTTGTATTTATTTTATGTTTGTAGGGGGGGCATGGGTTAAACAAAATAATAAGAACACCGGACATATAGACAATATTTATTTATTAATAATGTGTTGAGCCACCATTTGCTTGTAAAAATTTTTACAGGTTATTTTGGTGTCTTCTAGGATCTATCCAAAGCTTTTTGTTTCGCTAACTTGGGGGGGGGGAGAGGGGGGTTGTAAACCTCAACATTTTAGGACTTTTTTCAGTTTTTATTTTGTTTTCTATCTCATAAACTAAACATATTTCGCGCAGGCCGTATCTCGGTTAATATTGAGTTTACAAATTCGATTTATCAACCAAATCTTAGCAAATGTAATACTCTACAATTTTGTATTCTACTATGGTGCACAAAATATGTTTAATTTGCGATATAGAAGCGAAAAACTGAAAAAAAAGTCAAAAGTTTCTCGAAATGAAAAAAAAAAAAAATAGAAAATTTGTTTGGCGGTATCTCAGTTAATATTGGGTCTGGAAATAGGTTTTATCAGCCAAATTTTAACAAATTTTTAAACTTTCTAATGAGTAAAAAATGTAAATTCCAGTGTTTTTCGATGTCTAAAATCAGAATTCCAGCATTAGAAGAGAAACCCAAAAAAAAAATTTTTTTTTGTTGGCCTGTGTTATGTTTCGAAATTTGGAGTTCTTTCCCCATAACAGTAAATCTTTGTCTGAAACGTCCCAAAGGCCAGTCATTTTTTCCAATGGACTAAAAATTAAAAAAAATTTCATCCCTCTCCCCTTTACTTAAAAAATTTAAATCTAGAAATGAAATTTGAGAAAAGTAGAGTATTTAGTTTATTATAACTTGTAGGGTATATATCTTCCAATTCCCTTTTGGTTATTATTTCCTTATTTTTTCCCCTTTTAGATTTGCCTTGCGTTGTCTGTCTTTATTTATTTATTTATTTATTTTTCTCTAAAGGTGATGATGGGATCATGTTTTCTTCCTTGAACTCGTCTTCTTTATTTATAAATAACATTTTCTCATTCATTCCTTTTTACTTTTCTTTCTTTCTTTCTTTTTTGTTTCTAATACAAACACAATTTTTCCATGACACTTTCTGTTGTTGTTATTGTTGTTGTTGTTGTTGTTGTTGTACTAAAACTTGAAACAAACACCGCTACTACACAATGATGAATTGCTTTTCTGTTTTAAATTTATATCTATATCTCGTGTACCTATCGTGTTTGATGTATGTTTTATGAAATATTGCAATTTTTTTCTTTATTCAAGCTTTATTATTAAATTTTATATGTTTTTAATTGTGTTTGTGGTGGTGGTGGAGGGGAAAAGGGGAGGGAGGGAGAAGGCGTTGTTTAATACGAACATTCATTCTTACTTATATAAAAATAAAAATAATCTTTGTGTAGAAACTTAGGCTTGTAATCAGGAAATTTCACTCTTATTATAAAATATACCACATTCCAATATTTTATTATTAAGGGGGAACGGAACCGAAGGTGTTACGCATGTTTTCCCCGATAAGATGGCGTAGTGTGTCATAAAAAGCATGCCCAAAAAATCAAGTAATTCAAAAATATGCCAAGAGATGTCAGAATGGTAGCTAATAATATTTAATGCATTTGGTTGATTTTCATTGATCTTTTAACAATAAATACTTTATAAATGTTATTATATATTATGTATCTTTTATAAAAGCATAAAAATATATAAATATAGGCCAGATATACGCTATTAGAGGATCAGCCTGCCATCTATTGCAAGAATGCTGAACTAATTTGACAGTTGATTTTTAAATAAATCATCTAAGCTTATTTTAAAAATTTCTTAATTCATATGTGATTAATAGGCGACACAAATCAAGCAGGTAGTAACTTAGACTTCAAATTTACATGTGAAAGAGGTGAAATTAAAGCAATTATAGGATCAAAATTCCATTTAATTATACAATTGGTAAATAAGGGTTAAGATCTTCTGCTGAGGAATGCATGCCACGGTTTCGATTCCCGGCTTTTTTCAATGGGGTTACATGGTATGAGGTTACTTGAATCAAAATTGGCGAGATGCTTGAAATTATTTTCGAGATCTGAGGCCATATAGACCCAGTCTCTATTTATTTCAATTGAAAAATGAAATACATTTCTCGCCTGGAACGGGATGCGAACCATGGCTCTGAGCTAATACATCTCTACACCTATATTAGAGCTATTATTATTATAACACTATTGACAGTCCTGATCAAGATCGAAACGTTAACATAGAGGTATAGAATGAAGATAAAAGAATATTTGCTTGTTAAGTGGTAAATTTGATTGGGGGGGGGGGGTCTTTCCTATAATTCCTATTTTAACGACAATTTGTGAAGTGGTTTTTTAACAAGGAGCAGGCAGCTATTCTATTGTAAATGATGTAATCTTGCCTTTGATAGGGACGGAGAGTATATTAAAAAAAAAAAAATTTAAAGAAAAACCACCTTAGGTTGTAATTCAGAACATACAGTACTTCAGGGCTGGACTGGAAACACATTTAGCCCCGGGAAATATCGGTGACGTAGACAATATTAAATTTAAGGGAAAAAAAATTACAAAAAAAAGTACATTAGTAATTTAAATAATTATTTGAGGCCCTGCCGGGATATTCCCGGTATCCCGGTGGGGCAGTGCAGCACTTTCTTTAAACGAACATTAATTTGTCGCTATTCTAATTGTTAGACCCACTCACTGTTCGTATTAAAATGCCTTCTTTTAACTATGAAAATAAATAATTTCTATTTTTTATTAGCAGCATGGAGGTTTTAGTTAAGACAAAAGCCTGGCACTTTTTTTCAATGTTTAATATTTATAATATAATATGCAATATACGTTTTAATTTATTTTTTCACAATTCAGTTCTGAATTTCTTCGATATTCATTCTTTCATTCATTATATTGAACAAATTGATATAATTTTGCGTATTATTTGAATTTATTCCACTATTAAGTAGGGATGGCTCGGTACTCGATTTTGCTGTTTCAGGTACTCGTTCGTACCTGATACTTTTTTACCCGATACAAATTTTTTCCGCCCTGCTGAAATTTTTTTTTTTTTTTTGTTACTCGAGTACCTGATACTTTTCGCCCGTACCCGTTGTCACATAGCAACCGTTAATCAGTTATCGTTTCATAATATTCTTTTACGATATCATTTAATTTCCGGGTCGGACTTATTGGGATTATATTCTACTAATGAATATTTTCTCGATCTATTATATATTCTTTGATTGCTAATTTTTCCCAGGTTCTATTTTTAAGATAATAAATTCATATCCTGCTTCCTTTTTTGAAACATATTTATTATCTCTTACTTTTTTTTTTGAATTGAACTGTTTGGGAAAGAAATTAGCAAATAATTAGTTAGCAATGAGAGAAGGAAATTTATTTTTAGTTGATATTTGATCAAATTAATTGTTGAACAATCTAAGAATTGAAATACTGTCCATTTTATCGCTTAAGACAAAGTGAATTAATTAATGTACCTTGGAACGTAAAGCGAGACCTCTAGCTCTACTCCAAAGAAGAGATAACTACTGCGAATCACCATAGAATAGAGACAAAACTTTTGCTTCTTGGGGGAGGAAGGGGGGTCATTCAAAACGTAATTCAATTTGACTATTATTGCAGATAAGGGGAGGAGGGAGTCTAAAACAGTCAACAAATTGCTTACGTAATTCTTGAATATTACATTTGAGATATTAGTTTAATTTAAATTAACAAGATGGGTATTATTTATTGGTATGAACATTTCGACACTTGATGTGACATCTTCAGAATTGATGATCTGAATACAAAGTGTTTAGTTTATACCAAGAAATAATATCAACTTGTGTTTTTAACTAGGTAGAGCTTTGTTTGAAAAGAGATAGAATTTTTTCAAATAACGCTCATATAGACTGTAAATTAGGGTTGGGTGATAGTGTACCAATTTGTATCAGATACGAAAAAGTATCAGGAATATGAAACGGGTACGGGCGAAAAGTATCAGGTCTCGAGTATCAGGAAAAAAAAAATTATTTTACATAGATGGGAAAAAATTTTCTTAATAAATAAGAAATTATATATATAATATTTAAGATATTATATATGTAGGCCGCGAAACGGAAATTTATATATTAATTAATTCATATAAATCATGCCGTGCTGTGGTCTAGTGGCGAGGGCACTCCGAGTACAAATTGAAGAATCCGTGGTTCAACTCCCGGTGGCACACCCTTACTTTTATGAATTAATAAATTTTGGAGTTTAGGCTTTCACACTTGTTATCATTAGGATCATTTTCAGAATTATTATCATATCAGGGGCTTATATAAGGAGAGGAGGCCTAAGGGGGTCCGCCTCCCCCCCACCCCGAAATTTTCCAAATGCATATACATATATAGAAAATTTCAGTTCCGCAAAAGAAGAAATGTTCCGCGGAAGGCACTATTTTGTGTCTTTAAAAAAAAGGTAAAATATTTCCCCCTGATGGGAAAAATTTTGGTTCCGCAAAAGAGAGAATGTTACGCGAGCGGAACAATTTAAAATTTTGGTTCCGCAAAATCAAAATTTTCCGCAGGGCGGAAAACTGTTCCGCAAAAAAAAAATTTTTGCAGAAAAATTTTCGATTTCAGGCCCCCCGAAAAAAATTTCTATATACGCCCCTGTAATAAATAAATGATTTTAGTTTATACTGTATTAGAACGTTTCAGTCAATAACTCTGTACAATTCTGACAAATACCCCTTTATTCACCTAATTTTTTTTTGTAACAAGGGTTTCTTATTCTATTTAAAATAAAATTCGAAAATAAGGATACTTCAATATAAAGGTAGAGTATTTTTTATTAATTGTATTTGAACACAATTGAAAAAAAAACAAAAACATGATCATCACCATCATCATCTTCATTCATTCTTCCTTTCATTTTTTTTTATTAATTAATTTTATTAATTTCTGGAATGTTTGATATCTCTACCTACTTTTTTTGGCGCTAATCTTTTTGGCTCATGCAAATGTCCGTGACGCAGCCGACTCGAAGCCTGCCAAGCCGGCCATCAAATCGTCGACGCTGCCTCGAATGTCATCCCAAGGTAACCTCCCCCCCCCCTTAATCCATCACCCCCCCCCCCCCGCCCTTCTATTTACCATCTTCACTTGATCCTGCCCTCTTAAAGCTTCTTCTTCATTCATTCATCCTCTCTCTCTCTCTCTCGTTTCTGCACCATCAACGAACTCGATTGAACGATTGAAATGGTCCATTTAGGTTCTTTTCTATTCACCGCACACGACCGGATAGATTACATTTTATTGGAAACTTTAAAAGGAAGAAGGTGTATTTAGTTGGAACTGTAATAAAACTTGAGTTTTTTTTCTTCCTTTTAGAACGATTTTAATAAAAAGCAAATATTCATTAGATATTTGAAAATTTCTCTTCTCTCGTTAATTATTTCTACTAAATAAACAGAACAAGAACTCAACTATGACGATCAAGTTGAGATCTCGTTTAACAAACTCTCAAACAAATTCAATTAATTTTATTCTTTTTTTTTGTCATAGCCTATCAAAAATCAGGATCGTTAATTACTTAGTCGACGAAATAATGTACAAAAATAATCCCAGCTTTGTATATAATACACTGGCTTCTTTTTCTTACACAAAGTTTCAACGCTGTTATTATTACAAGATCATCACTTTTTTATTTTCTTTAAGATGAGAAAAACGCTTGTAGTTAGACACCTGAGGCCATGTATGCACCCTCCTTATTTGGACCCTGTTATGCATTAGTGTGTCAAGCGCCAAAAAAAAAAATTAAAAATTGAGTTAAGCACGGAATATTGTTTCAAATGCTATATAATTAATAGTATTTTTTATGAAATATGTCCTAAAAAAATTTATATTTAATGTTACATGCAAAATTGACAAAAAAAAATTATATATAAACCAATGAAAACAAAAAACTTTAATGTTAATTTTCTCAAAACTCGGTAGGTGGCGCTTGACTCACTATTGAGTAACAGGGTCCATATATTGAAACAATAATAGCATTAAGGAATTGTATAATACCTGAACGTGAAAGAGAATATTTATTATAAGTCAATGATTATGAATACACAAATTAAAATATACAAATGAGGGGGGGGGGGGAATTAAGATAATTTTAAGATAGACATTTGTAGATCAACAAAAAAACGAAAACTTTTATAGATGGATTATCTGATAATAGAGTGCGTACCTTATAAAAAAAAAATTTTGTTCATTTTACTAGGAGGCAAATTACATAAACAAAAGCATACTAAATTTAGTAAGTCTTTGCTTTTAAATCGAATACGCTAAAGCCTTTTTAATGTAGATTTTTTTTTTTTCAATCGGATTAAAGAATTTCCTCTCGGTAAATGTGGATAGCTGGGAATCCTAGAAAATTTTTTGTGACGATAAAGAGATTCCTTTTTCTCTCTCACCACTTCTATTTGTAAATATTTCCCCTATACAGGGGCCATCTTCAGTGCATTTCTGTGAATTTAGGCATTAAATATATTATATTTATCACGACTAACAGAACAAAACAATTTCATTCTTCCTTTGTCCCCATGACCTCCCGTGATTGGAACAAGCTCCCTGCGTCTATCTTCCCCAAATCTTACAATCTTCAGACTTTCAAGTCTAACCTCAACAGGCATCTTCTCAGTTCCCGCAGTTGAGTTTCCCCTTTATGCTTCTCCTTTTGTTTTTATTTTCTTCCTGGCTGCATGTGACTATTGGTCATTATAGGTCTTCGGACCTTATGCACCCATTACAAAAAAAAAAAAAAAATATATATTACAATTTAAATTATTGTATTTTTACTCATATGAATTTTTGAAAGAGATTGTCAAATTTATAAAATGCCCTCAATTTTTTTCTCAATTATTTTATAAATTTGACATCTCTCAAAAATTCATGTGAGTAAAAATACAATAATTTAAATTGTATTATAATATAATATATTTAATGCCTAAAATCACAGAAATGCACTGAAGATGGCCTCTGTATAGGAGCCGAAATGGTGAGAGGGAAAAAGGAATCTGGCTTTTTCCTCTTTATCATCCCAAAAAATTTTATTTTAATAAAAATAAAATTGATAATAATCTTTGTAGAATTAGTCAGTCAATTTATGCCGTTCAAAAAAGTTGTTAAAACAAAATTCTGCATCAAGAAAACAATCAAAATTTTTACTGATTTTATTGAAATAATATTGGAAATATTTCTGCTTACCTTTGGCAATACAATTTTCTTTTAGTAGAATAAATAAAAGGCCCAAGCAGCTATGTTTTCTTCTTTATTAAATAACAAAATGGGAGACGTTTCGGTCAACTATGCGACTATCTTCATGGCTAGGGTTCAGACAAAAGAAAACCCTCTTATGTCCTTTGACAGACATTCCTTACGATCTATCAGATATTCTAACAATATATTATTTGATAGATCCTCAAAGAACATAAGAGGGTTTTCTGTTGACTGGACCCTAGCCTTGAAGATGGTCGTATAGTCGACCGAAACGTCGCTGTGGGTTTTATATAATAAAGAAATAAAGATAGCTGCTTGGGCCTTTTATTTATTCTACTACATATTGATTCAGCTATTATAACAATTTTCTAGCAATAGTTAAAATAAGGGGAAGTAATGTAGGCTAGACAACTCCCCCACCAGGTTTTTTAATCTACCTCATCTACCTTCTGTGAATAAATCAGTGCCGGTAACTGTTGCTCAAGAGTCTCGTATTATTTTAATTATCACCACTCAGATCTTTTGCTGGACCAAACTTTATTTCTTTTTGCAATTTTCTTGTCTCTCTCTGAATGGACCATTTCGTTTGCATCTCTTCTTAAATGTTCTGTCACTTATTTTTTTCAACTTTACTTAATTTACATCAATAATTTTACTTTTTTTTTTTCTTGCATAGGCACGCAATGAATGAATATTTTTTCTATTATTTTATTTACACTTTATTTTGTTTTTTTTTGTTTTCTCTCTTCCAGCATCCTTCTTTTTTTTGTTTTTAAATTCATTAAATATGCTTTTAATTTTAATCCTCAGATTTTGTTTCCTCTTCTTCTTCTTCAGCTCGTGTCTTTTTTTTGTGTTGTTGTCTTTGTTTTTGTTCTTTTACGTGCGGGTTTTTATTTTTTTTATTTTCTTGTTGAATGTGTTTTATTTAGAATCAGAAAATGAATTAATTAATGTTATTTATTGTTATTATTTTTTTTTAATATGTCTGTTAACAGAACGCAATGATCGAGAGCGACACGGGAAACCGCCCCCTCCGCCAAAGCCCGCGACCCTCTCGGCGGCTCCTTATGACCCTCGACATCTCTATAGAGGTTATTTTTCTTTTTATCCTGGAGTCTCGGTTCCTGGCGGGATTTCACATGCAATTTTTTTGTTTGTTTGTTAGATGGTTTCGCAGCCTCCGAATTGCAGCTCACACCTGAAATGTACAATCAACTGCGAGGTTTGCAGAAAAAGGCCAAAGATCTTCGAGCTGAGGTGCGAAATTTAAGGAGAATGTCGCAGGCGCAGGCGCATTCAGTGCGGGAAACAATCAGAGATGCTTTTATTAAAATCAGGTACATATTTGTACTTTCTCTTACCTATAGAGGTAATATATAGTGATTATTGGTCAAAAATTCGATGTCGAGATTTTGACGGATATACACGTTTTGAGGTCCCCTGAGTCCAAAAAAGTGGTTTTGGCAACTGTCTGTGAACAAAATATCTCAAGAACAAAAAGAGCTGGGAGGTTGAAATTTTATATTTAAGTTCGTTGCCACCCTGAGACATGGCACGAAGCCTTTGGACAAAATCGACCAAAGAATACTAGTACTTTACTGATGTACTTCATTTTTTTTTTTCGATTTTCTCAAAATTCGCACCAACAAGTTTGATTAAAATTCATAAATCAATTATTTTTTAGACGCTCTTTCAAATGTATATTCTTATTTTGCCTTTGAAATCTTTTGATTTACTCTTGTACTTAATAGGAAAGATGAGTCCATGATAACAAAATATAAATATTTTCCCATGTATATAAATTTTACATCTTCAATTCTAATACCAGGTCATTCAATAAGTCTGTAGGATAAGTAAGAAAAAATCCAAATTTTGACAAAACTCGATTTTATTATTCAACATAAACATAGTTGCCTTCGAGGGCGATACAACGAGTATAGCGATTTTCCAACTTTTCGATACCACTTTTATAGTACGTCTCGTCAAAATAGGCATCAGTTTCAGGATTACTCCATCAATGGTCTTAAATTTCTTCCCAGCAAGCTTTCTCTTGAGATCTGAAAACAGGAAAAAATCGCTGGGGGCTAAATTTGGAGAATATGGTGGGTGGGTAAGCAATTCGAAGCAATGCTTTATTAAAACTCGAAATCCACTTTTTTTCCCTTTTTTACTTTTTTTCCAATAACAAAAGTTGCTTCACATAAAATTCTATAACTCACGAATCAATAGTTAGATTGCTGTCAAATTTATACACGTATCGTTTGAAGGTTAGTACTAAATAAAAATCATATGGAAAAAATTCTAGTAACGCTATCTATATGTCATCCTACGGACTTATTGAATGACCTGTTATATCGGCGGAAACTAAATATATCACGACAAAAAAAATGTGGTGTGACAAGAACAGAACACAACTTTTTCTTATCAAAGGTGGGAGAGAAAGTTGTGTGCTGTGCGGCCAGTCACACTAGATTTTTTAAACAAACATTCGTGACTGCCTTTTAATAAATTGAATTTTATTTCTTTTAGAGCGATGCTTCTCACAGGCGGTGAAGAGAATTGGTTTATGTCAGGAGATGCGGATAAAATCCGATTAAGTCGAGAAGAAGATCTTTATAAACAAGAGATGTTGCGTCTTGAAAAAGATCTTACGTAATTATTTATTTAGATAGATAGGGTTAAATAACTAAAATAAATACAATAATTCTTTATTTATTTTAGTGAATTGGAACAAACAGTGGAGGAACTCCGAGGAAATGTAATCAATAGAAAAACGAGAGTCAATATGGCGGATGTAGAAAATATGGCTCTTATTTTATCGAAATCTAGGTAAGTGCCATTTCTCATCAATCATTAGGGCCAGTACTGACATGCTATTACTTTAATGGGAATAATACTGAGGTGGGTTCCCGTTTACGGAGGCATCTCAAATAGAGTTGGTAATCTATTGACATGAGGTAGACTTGAACTCGAGTTGTCTTCGATTGGTCGATAAGAATTCCTTCGCAAGAAATCTGAATAGTGAATCTAGTACATTATTTTATACTTACTGAATTCAGATATGTAGTTTGAATTTTTCCATCAGGCACAGTTTTAGAGATATAGAGAAAAATAAATTTTTATAACAAAATGTGCTCTAAAACGGCTCTTATTTTGCATTTTCAAGATTTTTTTTAAGGCGTCACCCCGTAAAAATATGCAGATAGTTATAATAAATATAAATTTTAAGTTTCAGCCCAATCGGAGGTCATTTGCCGCAAACGGCTAAAAGTTTAGAAAAATTGAGTTTTTTTTTTTTTGCTTTGCACACCCCTAATACAATTTTAGGTATCTTTGAATGAAAAAAACATGTTTACGATTAATAAGAATGATGCGTAAATAGGCTACCTCGGGTGGGTGTTGAACGCCCCCGTTATCCATCGGTAGCTAAAAATTATACGTGATACGTTGAAACCCCTAAATGGCCTCTTCTAGCCGAAAAAAACTAGTGAAATATTACTCACATAAAATTGTTCTGTTTATTATTTTGAACAATTTTTGTACTTATGTATAAATATACTGTACATTGATAGAACATAGGCCCTTGTTTCCATATATTTTTAATGGTCCATTTTTAATAAAAGTGCTTTTGTTATTATTTTCAAGGGAGAATGTATAATATCAAGAAGTTATGGGAACAATAATAAAATTTTTTATTTTTTTTTTCAGTCTCAATCTCAATCTAGTCGTAGACGGAACTGATGATGTACACAGAATTTTTCCCAAAATTACAAATAACACCCAAAATCTCAAAATCATTTACATGTTTAAATTCTCCTGAAAGTGTTAACTATTGCAATATTTTAATTAGGAGAGGACGTTAGACTTCCCGGGACACAGCACCAAAGTAAAAATAAAGAAAGTTATATCCTGTCGCCGACGTTTCGAGCGCTAGACGCACACATCTTCAGGGCAAGCAGAATTGTCAAAAATAAGTACAGTTTGAGTGGTACCTGTACTTATTTCTGTCAATTTTGCTTGACCTAAAAATGTGTCCGTCTAGCGCTCGAAACGTCGGCGACAGGATATAACTTTCTTTATTTTTACTTTGCTGCTGTGTCCCGGGAAGTCTCAACAAGTTAACTATTTTATTTATTTTGTTAATTTCCAGCAAAACAGTCGCTGACCTCAAAGTGAGATTCCCTAGTCTTCAAGAAGGGATGAAAAGTCTTCTAGCATCCGAAATGGAGAAAGTTGTACGCGAAGAAAAGTAGGTTTATTTAATTTTCTTTTCTTTTATTTTACTTATCATATTAAACAATGGCTGTGGTAACGATTGAAGAGGATTACTACAATAGGTAAGACAGTTGGAGCTAGCAGAAAAAAAAAAATTTTATATCGTGTCGTAAACGTTTCGAGAACGCTTCGCTCCCATCTTCAGGACGAAATAATTGTTAAAATTCTCTTGGGGATTTTGTTCAGCGGTGGTGCCTGTTCACACCTTAACAGATCTCTATAACAATACATTCAAAAATTGTTAGAATTTTTTATACATTATATACTTATTGTAAGTAATCACTAGTTATGTATGTACAGTATATATGACGAAATCGTCCTCGTACGCTTTGCAATTATTTCGTCCTGAAGATGAGAGCAAAGCGTTCCCGAAACGTTGGGGAAATAATATGCAAATTTTTTATTTCTTCTGGCTGTCTTGCCTATTGTAATCTTCTTAAATTAATTGCAAATTTTATTGAAAAACTAGCCTCGGCGCTTTCCGTTCCCTTTCACTTGGAACCTTGGAGGGGTTCCCCTCGTCCAGCCCCTCGCCTTTCCACATTTATCTCCTTCAAATTTTCAGACAATTAATATCAAACATATTCTGGCACTTTATGAAATATACACACCCCATTACTTCTCTTATAAAATATTACTATTTTATTTGTTATATAAGGGGGATTATCTGACCTTCCGCCCTTCTCCTACAGCCCTGTAACCCATTTTGGAGACCGGGACTCTTTATAACGTCCTCTAAGTTATAATTTCATTGCGAAATTCTAACGGGAAGTTGATCAAACAGAGAGCGTGACAGAAAAACGGACAGTCACCCCGCTTTTATACAGCACTTAGTTGTTGTTAAATTTATTTACATGATTCATATTTATTTATTTATTTTATAGATTTTTGAAAGAAGAACCGGAAAGACTTGAGAGTGCGCTGAGACGTTGCAAAAAATTAACTGGCACGCTAGTCACACTAAAAAGGTAAAAAAAGAACAGTGTTTTCTCCTCCTTCTTTTTTTTTTATTTTACATACTCTAAATTTTCTTCTACAATATCTAGGCCAAATCTATATACCCTATGGACAACGGACTTCCTTTGTACTAGATAACCAGCATAATTTTCTTTGATTTATTATTTAACTCCACTTCTGAGAGGTGATAAACTTAAAAGTCCAGGGATGTTCGTTTGAGTCCCAGAATATTTATTTAAATAAAAACAAAAAATATATCGACAACATGCGAGCAAAACCTCCTACCTTATTTAACGGAGAGCATAGGATAAACATTACTGAAAGTTTATTTATTTATTTTTTCAAGAAATTTGACGCTTTGTGAGTATGTGTAAGTTTAGGCCTAAATCTATCTTTTGGGTGCTAATATTTATCTCATTTTTGGATAAAATGTTTTTGCACTCATGTCGTCGAGATGGCAGAATATCGTAAAAAAAAGATATATTTTAATATTGAATGGTGAAAATCCTTTAAAAAAAATACAATATAAGCAGAACGAATTTTACCACTGTGCTACGGCCCAGAGGCAAAGGAAAATTTATTCTTTTGAAAATAATATTTTTTTGACTGGAGACTGTGATATTATTAGTGTGGGTAGGAGAAGATTAGAAATAAAACACAAATTTATTTCCTGTGTCGACTTGGGTGCTAATCGCCCTCTTCCTCAGGAAATAACATCGTATTGTTATAATTGACACCTACTTGTCAGTCCTGAGGAAGGGGGCGATTAGCACGAAACGTCGACGAGCAGGGTGAAATAAAATTTGTGTTTTATTTTAATCTGGCTCCTACCCAGCACCAATAATATTTATTCTTTTGTTTAAATTTGGTCTTTTTTGGCATCCGAGTCAAGAAGAGAACAAAGAACAAAAATCGCATTTCGCCTGTCGCTTCGGTGAAACGCAACACGCCTTGGCAATTGTGGTTGCATAGGAACCAGGCGCAACGCTTTTTTCTTGCTTGGAAAAATAATTACTTTTACTTTACTTTCTTTTTATTTATATATGTTAATATATATATAAAAGGAAAGTATTGCATTCATGCTAAAAATTCGGTGTTGAGATTTTGATGGAAATACACGTTTTGAGGTCTTCTAAAGATTGTGTCTGTGAAGAAAATATCTCAAGAACGCAAAGAGCTAGGAGCTTGAAATTTTATATTAAAGTTAGATACCCCCTTGGCACTTAACTCGAAACTTTTAAATAAAATTAGCCAAAGAGTACTAGTACTTTACTGATGTACTTTTTCACTTTTTTGCGATTTTCTTAAAATTAGCTCAATGGATTTTGTTTAAAATTCATAAATCAATTATTCTCATTTCGCCCATTGTTTCAAGCACACTTCACTCTTGTATTTCATAGTCCTTGTTAATAAAATATAAATAAAATGAGAAAATGTAGTTATATTTTTTTCTTTATTTATTTATTTATTTTTATTTGCACAGCTAACGTTTCTGTTCTATGTTTGAACCATCCTCAGACCTGGGAAAAAGTCTTTGTAAATAGTGTGTGTGTCATAGTAGATTTAATGCCGTCATTACATTGCTTGTATATATTTATTATTTAATGATAAGGTTCTAAAAATGCATAAAATCCACACACTTATAAAGACTTGTTACCAGCTCTGAAGATGTTTTTTCAAACATGAAATCCAAACGTCAGCAAATAAAATAAATAAATAAAAAAATATGGCTGCATTTGATCGTTTTTTGGTGCTACCCTCTATTAATATTACATCACAATTGCGTATAAAAATATAAATATTTTTTTATAAACTTTACCATGGTGTACATCTTGAATTTCAGAATTTTTCGCGTCAAAAAAAAAATTCTTAAGAAGACCTATTCTAATCTATTGTACTTTTTTTTATAAAAGAAATACACTTTTTTCCATTCACACTCACATTCACATACACATGCACACAGTCTTTTCGGCAACTAAGGCCATTTAAAACTTTTTACGATAACCGTTATTATAAAAATATATATATTGTGATCCAGATATTCTTATTTAAGCCATTTGGTATCCAAATGGCTTAAATAAAATCATCGGACCGCCTGAGGTCCGAACCCTCGACCCTTGGTATGCAAGGCAGGCACGCTGCCAACTACGCCAAGCCCGAGGGCTCTAATCTACCTAAATGATACTCTAATTTAGAGACATTTATGAATATTCCATTCATTTCTAAGTAAATTTAACACAAATCCATATCATTTTAATCAATTTAATACAATTTAAATAAAACAAAGACAAAAATGTCGAATTTCAATTTGAGGGACAAATCAACATAATCTCGATATGTTTAGTTGGATATTGATTCAAAATTTTGTTTTTATAAGAATTTCCAATAAAATAGACAGAGAAAAACTGAAATGACGTCAGGCTCTCAGGATGCAACACGTCTTTCGCCTACACCAACCGATTCAGATTATTTTAAAATTTTAGAAATTTTGGCGTTAGTTTTGACATTTAAATTTTAATTATTTATTAAAATGATATGGATTTGTGTTAAAATTTACTTTGAAATGTATAAATTATTTCATATTAAATGTTTAATAAATTAACAAAAATCTTCCACTATTTTTGACGCACAGTGTGTGGAAACATGGGGGTACCCAGGGGGGGGGGGGGGGGGGCCCCCTCCAAAAAAAAAAAAAAAAAAAATTATTTAATGATGGAAAGGAGAAAAAAAAAAAAGGGGGGGGGGGGGGGGGGGGGGTTGTTGTTTTGTGTTGGGGGGGGGGGGGGGTTTGTCTTAGTTGGTTTGATCTCTAGTATAAAAAATAGCTATGCACAATTGGAGACCATGATCTCCCCCCCTGGACGACCATGATCTGACCATGCCCCCCCCTAGATTTGATCCTGGGTACGCCCATGTGTGGAAACAAAAAATCTGGTGTGGCAAGCACAGAAGACAATCGAAGATAAGTTGAATGCTGTGAGACAATCACACCAGATTGTTTTTATATAATATTGGTTGCAAATTTGTTATAGATTGGCATCAGTGCAAGAACAACGCTTACCCCCGTCAACGCCAGGCTCGGTGACGTCAGGCTCTCAGGATGCATCACGTCTTTCGCCTACACCAACCGACTCGGATACACCAATTACACCACCAGCGCATGGAAAAGTCAGTTCTCTTTCTTTCCTTTTTTTTATTATTCTCTATTTATTATTATTATTATTATTATTTAACAAATTCATCATCCCCCACACTCTCTCTCTTTCTCTCTTTCAAAAATACTATTTTCTCTCCTCTCTCTCTCTCTATCTCTCTATTTTCTTGTAGTTTATTTCTCTTTTTCTTTATTCACTTGTCGCATGCCTTGTGCTTTAAAATAATATATAATAATTGATAATTTGGATGGATTTTGCACACCCCTATCACCACCCCACTTTCACATCCCTCTTTTTCTTTTAACTTCCTTACATGACTGGAAATCAAAAACAAAAACGCAATATCCATCCATATTCTTCTCGTTTCTATTCTTTTTGTCTCTATCTAAATGTGTAACGCCATTTATTGATGCCTCTCTCTAAATTTGAATTCAAATATAAGTTGTTTTTTTTTTGCCTCTTAATATATATATTTCTATTAAATGTTTCCATTTAGTATTCGTAATTTTTTATTCAATAGTTTATTTTAATTTTTATTTATTTATTATTTTTTTTTTATATATAAAAAATAATAACGAAAATACTAAATAAAATTTATTTATTATTATTTTTTTTTTCATTAAAATTTTGATTGTAAAAAAAAAAAAAAAATTATTTTTTTCGCGTTGTAGCCCTTGACTGTCCGAGTACATCTTCCAATGAGAGTGAAAAAAAAAAAAAAAATATTAAAAAATAAATATAAAAATATAAAAATAATAAAAAAAAAAAAATTCTTAATAATAATAAAATAATACTAATCCATGCATTTTTTCATTTTTTTTTTATTTTTACTTTTTCTTTTTTTTTTATTATTAGTCTAGTTTTTTTTTTTTTTTTTTTTTTTTTTAATTCAAACTCAAATCGAGTTTGAAAAAAAAAAATCTCGTGTTTCTCTTTATATAAACTCTCTTCAACATCATCTGATTCTGTTTCTTGTATAGTCATATTTTTTTTTTATTTTTTTTTATCCATAACTAGATGACTCTGTAAACTTGTAGTCTTCAATTTGGTAACTTAAAGAAAAAAAAGGTGCGTTTTTTTCTATATTCTTTTCTTCTTTTCCCCGAAGTCAAATTGTTATTATATAGAGTAGGCTTATACAGGTAAGAATTTAAAGCCAATTAATTATAAAATAATTAAATCTCTCAAATTAAAACTGTATAATAAACATTCATTTATAATAAAATTTTCTTTTTTTTTTTTAATCGGGTTCTTTTTCGGGAATGTTTATTTTGTAGTCTATTGAGGGTTTTTATGCCGTAATTTAAGGCTTTTCCCACAAATTAACAAAAAAAATTTTTTTCATTGGGGCTAGGATTAGATAAAGACAGACGGACACTTCGCCATTATATATTTTGTATATATATATATTTTTAAGATAAGAGAGTGGGATTTTTTAATAAACCAGATATGAACGCATTTTTATCTGAAACGATTTAACGGAAAAATGGAGGCTCTTGATTAAGAAAAGGCGAAGCAGCTAGTAATATTATATTAACAAATAAAATGATAATTTTTTTTTTTTTAAGATAAGTGAGACGATGTCCCCGGTATTTATACCAATTGTCTGAAAAAATGTGACCTATGATTAAAGAAAGGCAACGATAGGCGGCGCAATAATATTCTATTAATGTGTGAATTTATTTATTTGAATTTTTTCTTTCGCACTCCATTTCGAGAGGTTAAAGATAGCGACAAATGTCAATATAGATTACCTCAAGAGCCAAGAGGTGCGAGGAGTTATTTAAATAAACTGAACCAAGTGGTATAAATAAAAGGTGCCTGTATCACATGTATCTTCTCAAGTTATCCTTTAAAGTCTGTCTATATGGCCTCAAATGCTGAAAGAATTAAAAAAAGCAACTTTTTATTAAGAAAATGAACAATTTTGAAGATATTGATCCCCCCGATAATTTGATTTGGAGAGGCCTGATCTCTGTATTCATTTTACGGAATTTTTGTAAAGCCCTTTGGACACCGTAGGTCTTTAAACGAAACTTCCCGGCATTGATAAAAAAACTTTTTTTAGTTATTATATTTATAGGAGATGGTTTATTTTTTATACAGATTATTGGTCCTTAGAATATACCTAATATTGGAGAAAATCGCTAGGCATTAACGTTAACTTGCTCAAGTGGCTGGTCCCAGAGAGGCTCTTTGTAATTTCACATCTTATCTCCCACTTAGCTACTCTAAGAGGAGATATTTTTTTTTACAGCAAGCGGGACTTGAACCCTAGTTCTCTAATGCCTCTTTTTAACATTAAGGGGGCTCGGGAGCGAAGTGCTTACGCATGGTTTTCCCGATAAGATGGCGTGTGTGTCATTAAAAGTAGGCCCAAAAATCAAGTAATTCAAAAATTTGCCAAGAGATGTCAGAATGGTAGCTAATAATATTTAATGCATTTTCATTGATTTTTTAACAATAAATACTTTATAAATGTTATTATATATTATGTATCTTTTATAAAAGCATAAAAATATATAAATATAGGCCAGATATAAGCTAATACTATATCGTCTGTTAGACTAGCCTGCCATCTATTGCAAGAATGCTGAACTAATTTCACAGTTGGTTTTTCAATAAATCATCTAAGCTCATTTTAAAAATTTCTTAATTAATATGTGATTAATAATAACAATAAATTCATTTTTAAATTTAAAAAAAATTAAAGATTATTGGGACAGATTGTTTTTTTGAATTTGCTTGATAACAAAAATATTAATTACGATAATTTTTTTATAAGTCATTAAAAAAATGTCGCTCCTGAACCCCCTTAATTAAGTACAATCATAAAATTAACTTTTATCATTAAAATAAAAAGGAGTATAAATGTTAAAATTTTAATCAAATAATATCAATTTGACTTAAAAAAAAAATCTTTTGATCATAGAATAATTAACTTTTTCTAATAATTTAATTCTACTCTTTGATTTGCTTGCATAAAAATTGAAAAGAATATTTTTATTTTTCAAACGCACTTTTTATAAAATTTTTCGTTTACAGAATCTAGTAATGGAATTAATATTATCTATATATTATATATTATATATATATAAATATAAACCTCTACACACAATACATATGGCACCTGAGAATTAGCATATATATATATATATATATTTATTATATATTTCACGCACAAAATTTCTAGAATTTATTATTATTATTATTTTTTTAATTTTATTTCTGGAATGAGAAAGTACAGACTGTTGTTTTATTTATTTTTATTTTAATCTTAGACACACCTGATTATAATAATAAACACATGTTCTTGAGGCTTTACTTACACCCCCCTTGTTGACTGACCCTTTAGACCCTTCAAATACACGTCTCTAGCGTGACGAGCAAATAAATAAATAGACACGTCCATCTGATGACGTCACAGGATTTGCTTATTACGCTCACTCTATTTTTTTTTTTTTTTAGATGTTCTGGCCAAGATGATAAATGTTGAGAATTCTTTCTCTATAACCATTATATTACCATTTTGTATATATATATAATCAATGTTTTTTACGTTATTTTTGTTATCTGTTTTTTATCTTTTGTCTCTCTCTCTATCTCTCTATCTATCTCTATTTCTATCTCTCTCTCTCTCTATCTATCTCTCTCTGGTTGTCTATTAATGGTATTATAATAATCAATGTCGTATATATTTATATATAAATATATAGATATATAAAAAAAAAGAAACCAAACAAAAAAAATAGACTAAACTTTATTCCGGTTTTTTCCGTTCTGTTCTGTTCTCAATGCAGTACTCTTGGAAATGGAATACCAACTTTAAGGACCCGGTTACCTTACACGAGTATATATATTTTTAAAAAATTTAAAATTTAAATTTCTATCAAATTTATTATTATTATTATTATTATTATTCGATTCTATGTCATGCCTGCTTTTTTTTATAATTTAATTTCAATATATACTACAAACTTTTTTAATATATTTTTCATATATATATACTACCTAGAGCCTTATTTTAATGTGAACGACTCCATATTTGGTGTCTGATTAAGTATTAATGTGATTATAGGAAAGTCAGCGCGCAATGGAATGGAAAATTTTGATAGAAATTCTTAAATATCTTTAGGCCTTATAAATACAAAGAAAATTTTCGAATTAAAAGTTTGCTATTCAAATGTTGTAAGGTGAATTGGTATTTTTAGGCCCAAAGACCTTTGATGACACATGTCACATGCAACATGGGTAAAAATAGAGACTCAACTGCCCACACAGCACAAAATATTGCTGGAATGTTGCAGCAATATTGCCAATCTTGCTCAATATTGACGTTGATGATGCTGCAATATTCCTAGCTTGGAATTTTGCCGCTGCAATGTTGCCCATATTTTGCAAGATTTGCAATCTTGATGCAATATTCCTGCAATATTAATTGGCAATTTATGCAAGATTCGCAAGATTTCTGCAACATTGCTGCAATATTTTGTGCTATGTGGGTGGGAGTATACAGTAACTGAAGGTGTGTTTTGGGAAGTAGTGAGAGATCTTGGGAAGGGAAATGACATGTCGTAAGCTTAAAAGAAATGTTGGGATAATGTCTCTCTTGATTAAATTAAAAAGAGAATATATATATCTAATTTCAAAGAGTTAAAAATTACATGTGTACCATAGATAAATTATATAGGAGAGTCATTTGAAAAGTTCGCGAAATGAAGCACAGAAGTCGATTGAAGATCTCCGAAATTGCTAAGGCATCTCAGACAGGACCGGAACTAGGAGCTTTGTTAGGAGGGTCAAAATTTAATTTGCCTCCCCTCCTTACTAATATTATAATATGCTGCCCCCCCTTCCCCCGCGCTGTCACTGTAACTAAGCAATTTGAGTCTAACATTTTTTCGCCTCTGAAATTTTGCCGCCCTAGGCCCTGGCATCACGGGACTAACCATAAATCCACCACTAATAATGGTAATTCTTGTTTCTCAATAGAAAGTATTTGATGTTGAAAAGGAATAGGTTATTATAAGTCCACCAGGGTGTTAGGGTATTTCTTAGTGTTGGGGGTCGTTGAAGGGGAGGGAACGGCAAAAGAGTTCACTGCCTAGAGGCGGCAAATGTCTGCTAATTTCATTTTGTTTTTGTGGACCACTTCCTATTTTGCCGCCAGGGGTACATGCCCTCACTCCTAGATCCGGCCCTGATCTCAGATGAAATAACACATCATATCCTGACTGTGTATTTAGGGATGAAAAATATTTCGGCCGCGCATATTGACATTGAATTCCTACACAAGTTCGGTAGCAATGGGGAAATGAGGTACGATTTGTTACCCACATCCACGTGTTATTCGTCTGATTTTCACTACGCACGACTAAAAATTTTCCTCGGGGGGGGGGGAGGGGGGGAAAGGATTTTCTTCGGAAGGCTATTTTATGCTCTTTCTCTATGCTCTGAAGAAGACCCCTACGGGAATCGCAACTTCAACATGAGGCTGAGAATAATAAAAAGAAAAAACCTTATTTTCAACTAATATTTTAAAGGACTTGCAGAATCGCATGGGATAATGTCTCTGGAACATCGTTGAGCTAAATGCATTGAACTTAAAGGAGATTATGTTGAAAAATAAAACATATCGTATTTCAAAAGTTTAATTTTATTTATTTATTTATTTTTATCGAAATTCGTACTCTCTAAATTTTTACACTGCCTCCAATTTGTAGTCGATCGAATCATTGTTTTTTTTTTTTGTATTTAGATATTATTAAACCCGGGACCAGCCATGAGAATGGATCATTGTTAAATCTGTTGCGACTGGTGTAATAACAGAACAGCTTAAATATAAATGAGAAACTGTTTTTTTTTTTTTTATTATTATTTGTTTTAAGGTTTTTTCGGCATCTCGCGCCTTTTAGAAGACCATGTCCCTATTATTTGAATTGGTTGGCGGGAGGACTACCTTCATAATCATAAACACAAACTCATCTCATAAATTTGCTATCTTAAATAATTTATTTACTACAAAATAGTTTCACTTTCAATAAAAATTCATTCGGTAATTTATATATTTTTCTAAAAGCAATCCCTTCCATCTCCAAAATTTTTTGTTAAAAAAGAAAATTTTGCATATTTATATTTTAAATTGATTAGATATATTATTTAAATTAAAGGCAAAAACCGTTTTCAAAAAAAAAATAACTCCCACTGCTTTTTAACACCTCGGATTAGCCGGCATGCCCGAGTATCGAAGTCCGGATTAGCTGTAATTGAAATTTTTCAATATTTCGAAATTAGATTGCAAGGCCAAATGGGTGGCCAACTTTTTCAGCAGACGGGGCCAATTCCAGAGAGAAAATATTTCTTGCACCTGATTTGTTAACAACTTGCAAAGTAGGCTAATGTTCTTTTGGTGATATGTTCAGTTAAATATGATCATTTGCGGGCCGCAACATGACTGTGTTGGTGAAGGAGTCAGAGAAATGATAAGACGTTTGCAGCCAAATTTTCTTCTCACGGCTGAGGACTAGGCCATCGTCAGAGTGGATATTATAAAACAGTGACAACATTCAGCAAAACGTAAAGAATTCTCTAAGTCAGTCGTGAGGGCGAAAATCTAAAAGAAAATTTGGCTGCAAACGTCTTGTTATTTCTCTGACTCCATCACAATTAACAACAAATGCTGATTAAACCTGGTTTAAGCCCGTTTCACTGGCGTAGCTAGTAGCATGAGTGGCACTCGGTGGGGATACTCTGCTGTCCCCAAAGAATAAAAAGTTTTTATTAGTATTTTCAAGTGAAGGATGTGTAGAGTCAGAGGCAGCCAAGAAATAATACTCTGAACTCTTTAACAATTAGTTGGAAACGTTTCAGTGCATTTATTATGCTCACGAATGATCTTATCAAGAATTTGCAGTTGAGAAGCTAAAAGTTTTTTTTTATTCTATTCTTTTCTTTATATATATATTTTTTTTTTTTTTGTGTATACTGATTTTTTTGTTTTTTTTTTACAAAATTATAGGAACTATCCAGTTCAAGAAAACCATTGGAGAGAAGTTGTTAGGAGCAAAGGCTCGAAGGAGAAAATTTATCAAATGCAATTTCATATGTACAAATAATAACGCTTGTTTTAGAGGTATATTCAGACCAAAATTTAATTCCACTATACAGCCGACGTTTCGGGAGTCTGAACGCCTCTTTTCTTCAGAGCTAAGGGAGCGTACAAGTATTACGTAACGCAATTTTTGAAGATTTTTGACCCCCCCCCCCCTTCCCCCATGTAACGCGCCATAACATTTTTCTGGACCCGCCCCACCCTAGACGTTACGTAACGCTCAAGTGGCCATTTTTATCTAAAAGTACCGGAAAGTCGCTAAAATACCAGTTACGTAACGCTTTGTTCAACTCCCCCCTCCCCCCCTTTTAACGCATGGTACACGAGACCCCCCCCCCGAATTGCGTTACGTAATACTTGTACGCTCCCTAATGTGGTTTTAGAAAATTAAGAGAATCTTTCCCTCACAGACACTTCCAGGCTTATTCATTATAAAAGATTTTTAATTAAATATTTTCGAGATTTATAGATAGTAGTATTCAAAATATCTCGATTCTTTTCGGACTTGACTAAGTCATAGAGATATATATCTAACAAAGATGCGAGTGTTATTTATTGGCGAGGCCAAACATCCCATGACCCCCGGGAATCGAACCCAGGATCTCCAGCCTTTCCGGGGCATAGGCGTGCTGACCATTGCACCAGGCCACCAGACCCTCGCCAATAAATAACACTCACAGCTTTGTTAGATAAAAAGATTTTTATATATATTAATACAATGAATGACCAGCTTTATGCTATATTTCGATATGGACTGTTGATGAGACATTAAAAATCTCGAAACGTCTCCGGAGTTGAGAAGCACATAAATGCATTTTATTTGGCTGAACCTTCAAATGGCCACTGACGCCGCCAGCATCTTCTTCAACCATCGCTGGGGCCGTCATCATCGTAGCCCTCGTTTCCTGGCTGTTGGGCTGCCAGCTTACTCTCATTACTCGTTTGCCCTGATCCTTTGAAGTGGTCACTTTCCATACTCTATTGCTTGGGAGAGAGCCAGTCAACACCACTTGCAACAGAATTGCCGCCGCCTTCACTTGCTGTTCGGACGAAGGTTGGCCAGCTGCGACCGAAACATCATCATCACATTCCATCTTTGAAGACACCAACCCAGAAGACATCACCCAACCATTGCTATTTATTCCTTCATATTTTTAAAAATATTTTTCAATAAAATTTCTTAAATTGATTTTTTTTTTAATAAATTATAATTTTTTATAGTTTTTTTTTTGCGAGCAGATACTCTCTCTGATTAAGTCCTCCAGATTCAGCCCCATTGGATTCTGTATAGACTCAGAACCTTGGTTTAATCCTGAAGAAGGGAGGTGTTCAAACCCCGAAACGTCGGCTGTATAGTGGAAATAAATTTTGACGTGTTTTAAGCGTTATTATTTCAATATCCTCAATCTTTATTAATTATATGTATATCTTAAATAGTTCAATAAACTTATTATTATAATTATAAATGCACCCAAACGTTTCTGACTAATTGGTAAAGCATTCAGAGTTTCTGGGAGCCTTTGCTTCATATTGTATTAATTTTATAAAACAAATTTTCCTGATTTATTGTATGTTTTAATTTTTTTTTTCACATTTGGTGCCCCCCGTAGCTACGCCACTAGCACTATATTCTCTTTTTGATTTAATTCGAATTCAACTTACAACATTATCTATGCAACACTTGTATTTGTAATTGATAAGGCCTATTGATAACAAAACTTTCCAGCTTTTATATGCTCACATTTGTATCATCACGTTAATATAAAGCCTAACTTTTTATTTAATTTTTTTTTTTTTTTTTATTTCTCTAAATGTTTTCAGTAATCTAAAGGCCACACAATTTTTTTTTTTTTTTTTTTGTTTATAAATACACAAGTTTGAAGAGAGTTAGAGAAACTACTGTGTGTGTGGCCTTGAAGATTATTACGTTTTTTTTATTATATAATTAAGAATTATATATATCTTTTTTGGACTGCGCAGGGCTTTTTTGGATCAACAAAAACAAAATACAAAAAAAAAAATTATTTTTTTTATTTTTTGGCGATGTTTTATGTCTCTGTGGTTGTCGTCTTAACCTCTTTTAAGTAAGGTACGGTTTGATTTAAAAAAGCACTCATTGGAATATACGTATAATATATAATATATATATATAAATAGAAAACTCGGACAGTAAAGATATAAAAATGAAATAAACAATTCTTCCTCCACACCTGTTTGTTGTTATTATTTTCTTGGGGACCTTACTTTAAGGAGGGACGCCCCCGCGGATGAATTTTTCTTTTATTTTTATTCTTATTTAGTGCATGCCAACAAAAAAAAAGAGTGCATTTTGATATATACAAAAAAAAACAAAAATCGTTTTTTTTTTTAAAGGAAAAAATAAAACTCACTCCTCCTCTACTACGTCCTCCATTATTTTTTTTTAAAAGCTTTTTTATGGAATTTGGCATGATGAATGAAATGCATGAAATTTTTTTTAAGCATGAAATTAGATTCTTTTTTTTTTTTTTTAAGATGGGGAAAAAAAAATCTTGGATCATCAAATATTAATTAACATATTAGGAACATTTTCATAATCTACGTCACTTCAAAGCTACTTTAAATTTAAAGTGAGCCGTTTTCATTATCACTTTGCCTAGTGACTTTAATTAAATTTTCTATTCTAGAAGTTGGCACCTCTGGCTTTTCTAAATAAAATAAATAAATAGCCTGATTGTTACTAATTACAGACCTTACACAGCTATTGATATTTGTATTCTCAAAATGTCATGTATAATCAAACTCAAATTTTACAAAAGAAGAATGAATTACATAATATGCAAATATAAATATATAATGGAATGTAAAAAATTCTGCGCCATTGATAAGTTAAATATCAAATTTCAATTATATTGAAAATAGACATTTTGGCTTTAATCGTAATTTATAATTCATTTGGTATTAATAATTTAAAAATTTTGATAGTTAAAAAATAAACCACGAAATCTTTCATAAAATACTTTATCAGTATAATTTTACAAATCAATAATTCTTTTTTTTTTATATATATATTGGAATGGAAAAAGAATAAGTACAGGTGCAGCAAATGAAGAGAGCCTTTGGATGCCAAATGCCGAAAAAGGAGACGTGTCGGACAAAATTTATTCGTCCATCTTCAGTCCTCGCTACAAAAATATACAAATTTAAATAAAACAACACTGTTGCGAAATTCAATTACAATGGATCTTACTTGGCTTATAAATTAATTAGGCACAAAGTTGTCATTGTTGTTTTGGCACGAATTTGTGCGCATGTATATTTTTTTATAAAAACAGGCGAGTGTCAATGTTTCGTGAGTGTCTATAAGATAATGAAATTATTTCTTTTTATTACTAATATAAATTCAAATCGTTTGTAGTAGTAGAAAAAGATAATACAAACGATTTGAATTTATATTAGTAATAAAAAGAAATAATTTCATTATCTTATAGACACTCACGAAACATTGACACTCGCCTGTTTTTATAAAAAAATATACATGCGCACAAATTCGTGCCAAAACAACAATGACAACTTTGTGCCTAATTAATTTATAAGCCAAGTAAGATCCATTGTAATTGAATTTCGCAACAGTGTTGTTTTATTTAAATTTGTATATTTTTGTAGCGAGGACTGAAGATGGACAAATAAATTTTGTCCGAAACGTCTCCTTTTCGGCATTTGGCATCCAAAGGCTCTCTTCATTTGCTGCACCTGTACTTATTCTTTTCCATTCCATAACATCAACAGCAACTTCTCTTCGAATTATATATATATTTCTTACTTCGGAACTACAAGATAAAGAAAACCTTTTTTTAAGGGGAATAAATTGAAAATATTTTGATTTTAAATAAAAATTAATTCCTTCTCTTGAAATCGGATGTTTACAATCTACGATAGACAGCTGTTGGAAATGACAGTAAGAAAATTTGAGGTTATCCATATGAAATTCAGGCTAAATTCATCTACTGGTAAATGAAATTCAGACTGACTTTATTTTAAAACAAAGTAAAAGGGCTAAAATTAATTATGAAAACGAAAAATTAAAGTCTTACCTTAAAATTAAAGTGCAACTAAAGTTGATTAAGAAAATGGCGGATAGACGTTTATTTTTATTTTATTTTTATTTTTTTTTTCTCTCTAATATTTGGCTTGTTCGTGTTTGTTTCTTTTTTTTCTGTTTTTGTTGTGGCCTGATGATGATGATGATGATGATGATGATGAATTCAGATGCGCATTTATCGTGGTTATGATCTTTGATTTTCAATTGTGACGTCACACATTCATTCACTTTGGCCGCACTCACACAATGCAGGTGAATTTTTTTTTCTTTTTTTTTTTAATTTTTTAAATTTTTAAAATTAACATTAAATTGACAATAAAAAAAAGTAAAAAACAAATACAAATAATAATATAATGATCCAGGATATATAATTTTTTTTCTTTTTTTAGTTTGACGCTTTTTTTATGCATACTTGAATTGTAAATAGTTATTATTATTATTATATTAAAACTTCTTCCTTTTTTTTTAATTCAAAGAAAAAAAAAACGTTCTCTACAGATTTTGATGATTCTTTGTTTAGATACTCTCAAAATATTTTCAGAAACATTTCTTCGGGTTAACAAAGATCCAGAAGAATAAAATTTCTTTGAAGAGAAAACGGAGAATTTTCAGAAGCAGGTTGAAGGGGGCCCCGTAAAAATATGCCATTTAGTCAATTCATCTAAATTTTCTTCCTTATCAAGAAAAAAAATCGAAATTAAAAATAAGAAGTAAATTTAAACCATCAACAGTAGGCTCTAGTGGAAACACTAATATAACAATTGAAAAATGATTAACTACTTTATAGATTTCAAAGATTTATTAAAAATAAGCATTTTTATTAAGATTGTAATTTAGTATTTTTAATTTTTTAATTTCCATATGCAATATCTAGTCAAATTCTTCAATTTAGATATTTCACATTTGGTATAATGATTTTATTAGCTTTAAATAAAAAAAAAAATTTGAAAATAAATATTACTGTTAGTAGATACAGAGCCGCCGAAAATTCTGCCACCCTCGAGTTTCTATACTAATACACCCCCCCCCCTTTTTTTTAGAGATGAAGCTTTATTTGATTTCTCCCCGTTTTTGGTCCGAGTATCGACCATCTTAAAAAGATTGTGGTTTGCGAAAAACGAAAATAACAATGCATATACTGTATAGAGTGGGGCCCAACAACCAGGAGTTTTTGGAATGATTTTTATCTTTTTAAAGTCTTTTCGGTATTGGAGGTCAGTTAGAACCCATCTCTGTTTATTTCAATTGATTAAGTGAAATAAATCTTTGTCACATGACACGGGACGAGAATTTCTGGCTGCAAGCACAAGAGGCACGAACCAGGGGCGTATATAGAAATTTTTTTCGGAGGGGGGGCCTGAACTCAAAAATTTTTCTGAGAAAAGTTTTTTTTCCGAGACCAAAGTTTTCCGCCCTGCGAAAAATTTTGTTTTTGTGGAACCAAAATTTTCCGCCCTGTCATCATTCTACCTTTTTTTAGAGACATGAAAATTTTACCGCCCGCGGAACATTCCCTCTTTTGCGGAACCTAAGTTTTCAGACTGCGGGGCCGAGCAAACATTTCGGGGGGCGAGGGAGCCGAGACCCTCTAATGTCTGTATATCCCCATATATGAAATTTCGGGGGGGCTTCGCCCTCCCCCTTATATACGCCCCTGGCACGAACTCTACTTTTGTTTAAACTCTGGCGTATCTGGAAATTTTTAATAGGAAATAATTATTAATTTTTTTTTTTGGAATTAAAAACTTTAAAAATTATTCCCCCATAGAACTGTTCCAAACTCAATTGAATAGATTCCCCGTGCATTTCTCTCCTTTTGAAAATAAACTTCCCACCTTGACACAATTACAATTACATCGTTACTATTCTTTTTGAACAAATTCAAATTTAATATTCTCTGGCTAATAATAATATCCTAAATTTTTGAAATCTTGCATTTTTGTACAATTTAAATATTTTTTAACCTGCAAGTAGAGTGTAGGTTTACGTGGAGGGGTAGGTTTGACACCGGGGCTGGACACACCGATTGAGCAAAAATGCTCAATGGCAAAACATTTTCGACGAATCGTGCCTAAAACTGTTTTTTTTTTTTTTTTTCAATGCTTTTCTATGGCACACAAATTAGGCAAAAGGTTTTGGCATTGAGCGTTTTTTCTCAATGGCAAAACATTTTGGGTGAAGGTGAAGTTCGGCCTACCAAAAAATAAAAATTATCACGAAAATTATTAAATCTACAAACAATATTTGTACAAAATTATTAATAAAAGAATTTATAGAATATAATTTTAAAATTTTTCATTAAAAAATCTGTCGAGAACGTTGTAGTGGCGAATTAATGTCATGTTCTACGTGTTTGAATGGGCGACTCGGCTCTTTTATTTAGAGGGGGGCCGAGAGTTTGTATGAATTAATAAATGATTTGTTTAAATGTTTGCAAGAGCGTTGGGGGATGTTGTTTATAGACCGGTGCCATTTCAACGCGCTCACTCCTGGCGACCTCCACCCCCACCGGACTCAGCGCCGACGGCTCCACACGTCCGGAGAACCCACTCGACGTATTGCTAGATGAATTACAAACATTCGCGAAACCGCCGGCAGCACGTAAAGGGAGCATGGATGGAGCAACAGTTGGCGGATTACAGCCAGCACTCAGACGTCTACATTCGTATCCATCGTCATCGGATGGCGGTGAAACATCTCCGCCACCAGCAAGGGGTCCGAAACCTCCAGTTCCGGAACGTAGCTCTGACCTCCTAGCTCGACGAGCACCACCACCACCACCGCCACGAACAGCGAGTTCAGCACAAGCCATGTCACCAACATCGCCCTCGTTACCACCACGAAATAACCCGCCATCAAGGCGTATCCAGCCGCCAAGTAATAGTTCCAGTTGCGAGAGCATCAACAGCCAAGAGGGAGCCGCGAAGACAGCCACCATCTCTTGTAACAAAGCACGTCAGGAGATTCTCGAACAACGACATCAAGAGTTGCTTCGGAAACAGCGGGCGTTACAAGAACAATACGCTCGATTGCAACAACTTCAACGTAGTTCCGGATGCTCTCTCGCTTTAGTTCCGCCTCCGGATCTTTTATTAAAAAAAACCGGCTCGGAGAGTAACCTTTTGACGAAAATGGGTTTGGGTTTGTCGGCGGCGTCGCAAATTTCAGGTTCGTTAACACATTTAGCACCTGGGGCACAGGCACCAGCCCCAAGTGCACTTCTAGCAGCTGCAGGTGTCACCAGCACGACGACGAACATGAACACAACGGCTGCGACGGCCTCTACCCCAACAACGATAGCTGCAACGACGACGACGACCTCCGCAGCAGCAGCAGCAGCAGCCACCGGCAGTCCTGGCAAACAGCCGGCTACTACTAATAAAATCTACGAAACGGACATCCTGTGACACCCGGTGCAACCAAATTTTAATACACCAACATTAAAAACTTTACTTCATTCATAATATATTTATATAGAAGTATATATATATAAAATATAGATCTATAGATATATAAATAATAAAATCTACATTTATCTATATATGTATAAATCTATATACCTTTAAATATAAATAAATTTATGTATATCTAAGGTAGTTGAATGAGACAAATTTTTTTTTTTTTCTTTTCTTTTGGGGCAAATCGAATTTTTTTTGTCAATTTGCTCCAAAAAAAAAAACACAACAACAAATATTGAACGGAAATTGCTCAAAACAATATAATTTAAAAAAAATTCCCTCAAAAAAAAAAAATTAAAAAAATTAAAAAAAAAAACACTTCGTGTCATATTCATGTTTAGCTTTTAAGATTAATTTCCATAAAAAAAAAAATTATCAAAGAAACAAATTTTATGTGTAGAGGTGGACAAATAAATCAAAGGATTAAAACAAAAAAATTAAAAAAATAAAAAAAAATAATATCAAATCAAATTTTTTTAGGCAGGGGAGATTAAAAAAAAAAGAAAGAATTTACGCACATATGTGCCCCTGTTGTTGCGCGCTTGTTATGGAATTTGATTCTCGTTTCTGATGTTACTCTCATCACGTTCATTGTAAATAAAAAGTTCCTTGTAAGTAATAAAAATAAATCAATTTTACAAACAATGAACAAAAAGAGAAAGATTTTTTTTTTTTTTTGGTAACTCAGAAAAATCAAATTTCATTTTTGTTTTATTCTTACCAAGGGAATATCAGACAGCAATCAATCATCTCGGTTTTGTTATTTTTGTTAAAAGGGGCGGCTGAAATTTTTGATGTAGAACAGCACCCCAGTGGCGTATTCAAGGAAGGGGGGAGGGCAACAGGGGTATTAATAGTCAAATTAGTATTTTGTATTATTAAAATCTGACCACTCTGGGATCTCTTGTGTTTACTTTCTATAAATATTATCAATGGTTGTTTAATAGAAACTCTTATATATGTACGAGGGTCATCCCAAAAGTCATGGAAACTATTTTTTATCAGCCAAATAGGCTGCAGGAAACAAGATTCAAAACGTTTAAAAGCAAGGGCGGATACCAAGGGAGGGGATAAAGGGGGTAATACCCACCTTTCCCCCCTCCCCCCGAGATTTAAGAAAAAAATTTTATTTTTAATATAATTTTCGTCTGGTGGTGTATTTTCACTCATTTTTTAAAAAATGGATACTCGGGAGCCCACGCTAGGCATGGACCCCCAGGGTTTATACAAAACGGGGCAATAGATCGGTATTTGATATAAAAAACTGATGTGATGAACTGATGATGAGGCTTATCTGATAGCGAGTGCTAGTGTTGTCTAGGAATCGAAGCGAAGTCGAATGAGCGCTGCTGCTGAGGTACTGCTAGATGATACCTATGTGGCGGCTAACTCACAACTGAATTTTAAAAATTAATACTTAAAAATTTGATTTGTATATATATTCTCGTAAACAAGAGCAGAATGCACCTTTAAATTACCGAAAATAAGAAAAAATTGTGTGATGTGTGACCAGTCACACCATATTATCCCCCCCACCCCCTCCCGAGAAACTCCTCTGGATCCGCCGCCACTGATTGAAAGTGGTTAAAATGTTCTTTACAATGGTGGTACAGTCAGTGCCACAAGTGCCTGATCTGCTCGAGAGTGGAGCCTTGAGCTTAGTCAACCTATCCAATAATATTAAAATAAATAAATCATCTTTTATTAAATGCAACGGAAACGAAAAAGCTACTTTTAAGATAAAACTTCCGAAAGCTAAGCATTTTGGTTATCCAAACTCAAAGCTCCACTTTCGAGCATATCAGGCACTTGTGGCACCCACTGTACTAAATTGAGATCCGAGTAAAAGGCCTATAGGTAAGGAACATTGAAAAATACGTAAATAAAAAACGTTTTATTCGCTAATACAATTGAACTGCCTTCAAAATAATTCCCCCTCCCCTCCCACCGCCCCAGGCGAATCAAGCCTCTGGCGTCTCTCGATACCGACATAATTAGAAAACGCCATCATCAGTTCTTATGCTAAGAATATAAGCAATCTCAATGAATACAGTGGCGGATTAATGCAATTTTGTCGGGGGGGCGGTTTTTTTTTTTTAATTTTTTTTTTATTTAAGGACTTTGTGGGCATCTATGGCCATTTAGACCCCTTTCCTATTTATTTAAATTGATTGGTAACAAATTCAATTGAAATTAAAGCCCGGAAATCATAATTTCTTTAGATTACTAGTTTTTTTAATATTGTGAATTTCTTCTCGGGGGGAGGGGGCGATCGCCCCCTCGCCCCCCCCTTTAATCCGCCCCTGAATGAATAACTCATCGAGATGCAGACAAAATCAATAACATATACAAAATTTTGTTATTAAATAGGATTGCGTGTATTTTTATAAAAAACTGATGTTTAATTAAAACCGAAATGTTTTCTTTTTATTTATCTAATCGTTCGACATGCACTTCTCTCATCGACATTGTTAAAATATATTTTTATAATTTAAAAAAAAAAATTTAACACTTGATTTATAATATTTCGGGGGGGGGCGGTTTGGATCCCCCTGACTAAGGCCCTGCCCTATATCCTTTATTCAACCAACTGCTTTCTTTAAATTTCTGTCTGGATACGTCATTAAATAACAAACAATAAGACATAACGATGGCTGTCTGATATTCTCCCCTATCTAGTGTATTATTTATTTTTTTTAACAATCAAAAAAAATATAGGCTTATCTCTTAAAATAATTGATTTTCATAATTTTTCTTAATATTCTTAGTAAAATACGTTATTATTATTATTATTATTATTGATATATATAAAAAATGCCAATGAAAAGAAAGAAAGTTTGCATCGCGTTAAAAGCAAACAAGAAAAGAAGAAGGAGGAGTTAAAAAAAGAGAGAAACCCTTAAAAAAAAACAAAATGAAAACAGACTTTCCTATACCGATACTCTGGATTGTTTTATTACAATTATTATAATTATTGAGAGATTGATTGTTCTTCCAAAAAAAACAAAAACAAAAAGAACGTTCCATGTTTTTGTGTGGAGGTGTAAAAATAAAGATGGAAGAGGAAAAGGGGGCGGGGGTTAAACAAGTAAAAGTAATCTTTGAGCGTGCTGTCTTAAAATAATGTGAATATTATATTAATATTTAACAAACTGCGAGACCCACTGTGAAGCTATGTTACAAATTCTTATATTATTATGTGAGAACATATCACATTCTATTAAGTGTCAGTTATAAGAATTTGTAACAATTTGTCATTCTTATATTTAATTTATTTTCCAAAAAAAGTGTCATATTTCTCATTTAATAAAATTACAGGCTAAAATTATTTTAAAGAGAATTTTAGTTTATAGGATTTGTTTTTAAATTCCGTACACCAAAAAAAAACACATCATGTTTAATAGTTCTAATGTGAGAAATAAGAAAATAAATTTAATAAATATTGTATAGTTAAATTCAAGGAGAAAAGGAATGTGGGAATTTTTTAGAAACAAGTAAATGGCCTCCTAATCCCAACAATATGAACCGGGTTTTAGTTTACAGTTTCGATCGAAAGTGACCGTTATCAGGTCTAGATGAATGAAAGATTGTTACAAATTCTTGTAATTACATTATTATGTAAGAACATAGCATCACATCGTAACAAGTGTTAATAAGTTAAAAGAATTTGAATTCTTATAGTCGGATCTAAATTATCAGTATCATTATAAATAAACATTTCATAAAAATATGAAATATTTAAAATATAAAAACTTTTTTATGAGACACTTAATATGTGATATGTTCTCACATAATAAAATTTATGTAATTATAAGAATTTGAAACAATTTTTCATTTTTATAATTAAATTCCGACCTGATGGGGTTTTTTTTGTATGGGGGGTCCAGGAACCCGGGGCTACGGCCTGGCTTATAATGGACACAACTGTAAAGAGTGCTTGTCAGTCGTCACCTATAAAATCTACTAAAATTCTATATTATTTTATTCTAAATTCCTGCACAACTTTCAATATTCTTCGCTTTTTCTGTTTGCAGTTCAAAAATAAAAACAAGAAATGATGTTTGTATTTATAATTTATGTATCGTGAAACTCTCTTTGGTTGAAAAACTTAAAAGTCGTGGGTTCAAATTCCAGGAAGTCGGGTGGTGAATATTTATTTAAGTCAAATGGAATCACATGTAAAACGTAATTAAAAAAATTTTATAAACATCTACACTACTCGTCAAAAATAGTGGAACATTTTCGTTTCTTCTTAAGAAGACCTGTTCTAATCTATTTAAATAATACTGTAATTTATTAAACATTTTATATGAAATCTTCAGGGCCGCAGACAGGCTTGACAGGCCCCGGGACTACTTACTAATACGCCCCCCCCCCCAAAAAAAAAAAAACTTAAAAGTTTTTTTTTAGTATATAAAAGGCTTTTGTGGCCTTCATGCCAACAATTTTTTACACAGTTTTTGACACAACTTTTGAAATAGTTATACATAGCTTACAATATTTATTTAAATAAAGTTATTTAAAAATTTTTCAGTTTCCTAAGCAAAGAGTGAGAATAATTTATCGAGGCCAGATCCGGACAGAGGATTTCCGGGGGAATCTGGGAGAATGGAAAATTTTTTGAAAATTAGCCACTGTTTTTAGCTATCCTGAGTAGTGAAAAAGATCAAACTTGATTTGAGCTCAATGGGCCCGGGCCCCCTGAGGAAAAAATTTCAAGAAAATGATTTTTTTTTTTAAATTGAACTTTTAACCATGAAAATTGATTTTTATTAGAATTTTAAGGTGGGAGCGCAATGGGCCCGGGCCACCTCGGAGGGCCCAGGCCCCGGGGATATAGCCCCCCTGTCTGCGGCCCTGGAAATCTTCTATACATTTCTAAGTAAATTTAACACAAATCCATATCATTTTAATAAATAATTACAATTTGACAAAAATGTCGAAATTTTTTGATTAGCCTATCGCGAATTTCTAAGATCTTAAAATAATCTTTCCATTTCAGTTTTTCTCTGTCTATTTTATTGGAAATCCTTATAAAAACAAAATTTTGATTTAATATCTAACTAAACATATCGAGATTATGTTTATTTGTCCCTCAAATTGAAAATCGATATTTTTGTCTTTGTTTTATTTAAATTGTAATTATTTATTAAAATGATATGGATTTGTGTTAAATTTACTTAGAAATGTATAGAATATTTAATAAATTACAGTATCAATAAGATAGATTAGAATAGGTCTTTTTAAGAAGAAACAAAATGTTACGTTTTCATTGACGAACAGTGTATATATAGCCTCAGATGCTGAAAAATTAAAAAGATATTTGATTTTCGGAATATTCTTGCTTTTTACCTTCCTTTGATTATGCCACGCTATCGGCGGGAATAAAAAAAAAACTCATCCATAAATATAGAAATAAAAACACTAGGTTATTTGTTTCAAATTATTTATAATAAATCAATAGGCATTTCGACACTTGTTTTCTTAAAACATTAAATATTGATTTACTTGAAAATAGTGTTTTTATTTGTGTAATTTACAAACAAGAGCCTACGGGATTTTTTCATTCACTCTTCCATCCTTTAAAATGCTTCAAAAAATAAACGTATCGGTTGGGAAATTTATTGTGTTCATGTTTTTTTTTTGTATTAAATAAGTTTTTTTTTTTTTTTGATGACGCAAGAAAAAAAAAGTCTTTAGTGACTTTATATAAAAAATGTTAATTATTATTATTATTATTATATATAAATTATTTAATATATATATATAAATGTGTGTATGTGTGTGCATATATATATTAAATAGATATTTATATATTAAACGTAAAATGGAGAGTGGAGTTAGTGCGGCCGGCGCCCTTCCAATTAATTCCCTTTGAATGTAGAGCAGCGCCCTTTGCTCGCTTGGCCCAAAGCAGCCATCATTTGTTCCTTTTTTATGCACGGATGTTGAAGGACAAACAAAAAAACTCTTCCAAGCTAAGAAGAAGAAGGCAAAATGGGAGATTTCTTCTCACTTTGCCTTGCTATCATGTTCTTTTTTGTTTATTTTAATGTTAAAATAACAACGAATATTATTTCATTCTTATTATTCTTATTATAGCAATATTGGTTAGTTAAATTTAAACGAGGTTTTATTTTTTTATCTCATTCTTAAAGTTGAAAATTTTATTAAATGTAAAATTGAAAGAAAATTGTTTTTGAAATTTTTGTTTTTATCCCCTTCACCTTCCTTTTTCTCACTTCCCCTATTCTTTTATTATTTAATACGTAAGACCATAGGCGTCGGAACTGGGGGGGGGGGGGCAAGGGTACATTGTCCCCTCCGGCATCCTATAGGGAGGGGGGGCAGGGGGGGCAAAATTTCTTCTTTTATTTCATTTATTTTTAAAAATGATATATTTTTACTTTTGAAAAATAAAATCTTCTAAATTAAAAAAAATTAAAAGAGTAAGAAATTCATTTTTTTCCAAATTTTTGATAAAATCACTATCGTACCAAATTTTTTAAAATTTTAATTTTATTAAAATTGTGATTTTATTTAAAATTTTTAAAGTTTTATAGCAGATTTGTTTTTGTTTTATACTATTTGAACATATTGAATTATTTTAATTTTCTAAAAAAAAATTTTTTGCCCCCCCCCCCCCCTGATTCAAATTCGTTCCGGCGCTCCTGCTTAAGATAAAATAACACTAAGGAAAATGATTTTTAACCCTAGATTAGATGTGAAGACCAATGTTGGGCAAATTAAGCATATTTTGATTTGTCTACTCCATGACGTAGACAATGTAGACAAATGGCTCAGCGCTTGTTTTCATTGGCTCTCATCTCAGATCAGTGATCTGTCATTTCTAGAAACGGCCTAGAAATTCATATACATAAAAATGTCTAAACGCGGAAGACCAATAAACAGACATTTTAATGAATTAAAATTTGAATTAGGGAAACAAAATGAAAAATATGTTGCTGTGTGTCTTTTTTGCAAAAAAAAAAAACCTGCATAATACAGCTTCTAATATCTAATTCAAATAAAAGTCACTTAAAATTAAGAATACCGCCATTATCAACGCTGGCAGATGTTTCTTTTTCACCCAATATCTCGCTATATTTGATATTCTCACTTAAAGTGGAATAGAAAAATTGTAAAATCACTCTTTACCTATTGATTTCGTGTATATATTAGTATCAAAAAATTATATTTATGACGATACATAAAAAATTATGGTGTTGTTAGTCCCGCCAAATTTTTAAATTTTAATTGTCTACTTTTCACATGGATATTGTTCATTTGTCTACATACATTGTCTACGCGTAGACAAAGTAAAGTAGACAATTCGCCCAACGCTGGTGAAGACCACGATTCTATTGGTTCAAATTATTTTTTTCTATTTGCACGTTTATTAGGGATGACAACTGCACTATATAGTATACAGTTTTGATTGCTTGATCAGCAAATTTTAAGAAAAAAATAATGGAAAATCAATAGAGGCATGTTAAAAACTGAGAACAATATTTATTTAGTAATTGAAGAATTGAAAATCATTTTAAATTATTTTAAAAATTATATTTTATCAATTTAAAAATTGAATTATTAAATCTCACAATTATATTAAATTTCAATCAACTTTCCTATTTTTGTCGTCACGGCTTGTGGCGTCATGGCTTGTAGCGTCACGGCCTTTGACGTCACAGCGACATGGTGATAGAGGAGGGAAAAATTTGAGGCCATCAAATAAAAAGTTTGCCCCCACCCAAGAAAAAGTTGAAATGACGCCACTGCTGAAAACACATAATAAAATCAATTGCAGAAAATTAGAACCTTTAAAGACAATGAATGGTATTATTTGTTCAATTAATCAAATATTATTTTATTTTTGGAACGAAGTTCTTCCGACGGAGAAAGCCGAGGCTAGCCGAAGCCTTGGGGAGGCTTCTTGTTTTAAAAATCAATAATTCTTTTCTTTTTTAATATTCATATTAAATGATATTCGGAGTTGAAGAAAAGGCGTGAGGAACTTCGTCCCTGGCGGAGTTCCCACGACCCCACAAGTTTGCTTTTTATTCAAATCCTCAAAACGTCATTCAATTCAACTTTAAGAATGAATAATAAAAAAAAAAATAATAATCTCGCCTCTTATTATTATTACTTAATTATTATATTTTGTTCTAGATATAAATTTGGTGCTATTTTAAATAAAAAAAAAATAACATAAAATTTATATATTTATCGTTTTAAGGGTTTTGTAAGTGTGTATGTATGTGTGTGTATGTGTTGAGCGAATCCTTCTTGGTTGATGACGACATCCGAACCACATACAAACACACATTAATATATATACATATATTAATTATAAATAAATAAATAAATATGAAAAAAAAAAGAAATCATTTATTCGTTGATCGTTTGTTACAGCTTTTACTTAAAAATATAAAAAAAAAAATTAAAAAAAAAAAAAAATACCTACACTCATTTACACATCTATAAACAAAAACAAAAAAAAAACAACACGGGTTCGAAAACAAAAAAAACAAATGTAAATGTTTGTAATTATAATAAATAATAATAATACCTTTAAAATAATAAAATTTTAAAAATAATCAAAATATTATTGTGTATGTCTGTGTGTGTGTGTGTGTGTAGTGGCGGAACTAATAAGAGGAGAACCCCCCTCTCCCTCTCCCAGGGATTTTATGGACAATGTTAGTTGGCTTACACAATCGTTAAGGTTAAGCGTTGCCAAGCGCGGCGACATCTCGGGTGGGTGACCTTGCGGAATCAGTGTGTGGAACGTCATCCGATAGCCATTGGTATTTATCAAATATACGTTGAAATTCCTATATGTCCCAGCAATTTTGTAAATCTTGCATATATTGGCAATATTACAAATTTTGCAAAATAGCAATATTACAAATTTTGCAAAATAGCAATATTGCAAATTTTGCAAAAATTTTCATATATTGCCGATATTACAAATTTTGCAAAGTATTGGCAATATTACAAATTTTGCAAAGTATTGGCAATATTACAAATTTTGCAAAGTATTGGCAATATTACAAATCTTGCAACTTATTGGAAATATTACAAATCTTGCATATATTGCCAATATTTTAAATCTTGCACAGCATTGGCACATTATTGCACGCAATATAGCTGCATCCTCTGCATCCTCAGGGCAAGGGTTGTAAAAAAAAAATATCTTTCATGCCTCGCGTGCACTCGTGAGTGAAATGCAACAATGAAATTGCTGTTTGAAAAAATGATAGCTGTATCTCGGGGTTCAGCTCATCATAATGGCCAAAATATATGCAAGTTTCAAACACTGAGTCCTGACTGTCAACAAAGTTGTAAAAAAAAAATCTTTGCCCCTGGTATTTATGCAACCATTCAAGCAGATAAGCCAAGCAGAATATCTAACTTCCCGGCGCAACATCACAAAAGTGGGAATTTCAATAGAATAGACTACTCTTCTATATACAATTTATGAAAATGTATTTTTTTCTTCTTGAGATTAGTGACTCCCTGGTTGCGCCACTGTGTATTTGTGTGTTTTCCTTTATTTTTATAAACAATCACTTTTTTCGCCTCTCTTCCTCTCCCATTAAAAAAAAAATTCCTTTTCAGGTATTGCAAAATATTTACTAAAATTAAAACAAAAACCATCTATTATTTAAAGAAAAAAAAAAGGTAAATAAATCCTCAAACCTTTCAAAATTTTAAATTTTACATTCTAGGTGTTTGAAAAAAAAAAAAATATTCAATTTTATGGAAGAAATAATCGAAAAATAGCTAGACAGATTCATTTAGGTATATGAATTAAAAGCTATTTGCTATTTTTTCCTTTTAATATAGGAGATACTGACTGAAATGATTGATTTATTTGTATACCCCTGACGGAAATAAAAAGCTGGAGAGACATTCAAGCATTTCTAGAGATTCTAACAAAATAAGCAAAAAATATACACTGTGCGTCAAAAATCGTGGAACATTTTGTTTCTTCTTAAGAAAGCCTTTTCTAATCTATCTTGATAATACTGTTGTAATTTATTAAACATTTAATATGAAATTGCCTAAACATTTTTAAGTAAATTTAACACAAATCCATATCATTTTAATAAATAATTACAGCCCTCGGGGCATGGCGTAGTGGTTAGCGTGCTAACCTCGTATACCAAACGTCGCGGGTTCGGACCCCAGGCAGTCCGATGATTTTATTTAAGCCAATTGGATACCAAATGACTTAAATAAAAATGCCTGGACCCCCTATATGTATATTTATCAATAACGGTTATCGTCTAAAGTCTTAAATGGCCTGAGTTGCCGAAAAGACTGTGTGAATGTGTGTGTGAGTGTGAATGAGAAAAAAGTGTGAATGTTTAAAAAAAAAAAAAAAAATAAATAAATAATTACAATTTGACAAAAATGTCGAAATTTTTTGATTAGCCTATCGCAAATTTCTAAGATCTTAAAATAATCTTTCCATTTCAGTTTTGCTCTTTCTATTTTATTCGAAATTCTTACAAAAATAAAATTTTGAATCAATATCCAGCTAAACATATCGAGATTATGTTGATTTGTCTCACAAATATAAAATCGACATTTTTGTCTTTGTTTTATTTAAATTGTAATTATTTATTAAAATGATATGGATTTGTAAGTTAAATTTACTTAGAAATGTATAGAATATTTCATATTAAATGTTTGATAAATTAGAGTATCATTAAGATAGATTAGGTTTTTAAAAAATAAAATAAAATCTATCACTATTTTTGATGCGCACTATCTATGTTCTTGTTATTTAGTAGTGTTAATGCCTAAAAGAACGCCATTTGATTTTTCCATACGAAGGATGCAAAAAACAAGAGAATAACTCAAAAAGAGGAAAAATCATTTAATGGTAAGTATCCAGTCTTGAACCCCCCCCCCCATCGAAAGATTTCTGGCTACGCCTCTCGTCATGCCTGTCTGGTAGAATAAGATGAAAAAATAAACAAATTGGTTTAGATCTTTACCAAAAAGAATTTAATCATGATTCTTACATTCTTTACATTAGGCCTACAAAGTGTTTCCTTCTTCTTTCCTCCTTGACCTTCTAACCACGTCTTTGGTTTTGGCCTCGTCTTTTTTTCTGAAAGATAACATACGCACGATTTTTACAAAATTCTTTGTCTCCGGATTTCAAGATGATTTCTGCCGCCCAATTTTCTTCACCCCCTGGAATTGCATTTGGCAGCTTGGAAATATCAATCCATATCTGATTGATTGTATACGATTTCTGCAAAAACAAAAACAAATATTAATTTTAGAATTCTGAGGGATTAGATCAAATAGAAAGGTAAAGGACTCAATTAAACAAAGAGCGAAAGAACGGAGAGGAGGAATAATAACAAGGATCGCAATTGAAAAGGATGATTTTGAACAGAAACCCTACCCCCCCCACCTCCATTTCTGGGCGTATTTTAGCAAGGTTTAATCTAAATCCATTGAAAAAAAAAAAAACTGAACAACTCTCATTAAAGTATCGGGTGCGCCCCCCCCCTCAACATTCCTTGAAAACTGGGTCAAGGTCAAGGATTTTGGTTTGAATTCTATTACGGTGGCAGAAATTAAATATACACGTTAACACAAAAAAACACTGGTCGCATAGCACACAATTTACCATTGGTAATTGAAAGTTGTGTTCTGTGCCTGTCACACCAGATTTTTTTGTGTAGAGATATATTTAGTTTCCACCGATTTATTAAAATTCAAGATGTAAAATTTATAAACATGTGAAACAGCGGCGTAACTAGCCTTTGAGGGCGGAGGGGCCGAAGCTCAACTGGGGCGCTGTTTTTTTAAGTTGTAATAAAATTTAAAAGAAATTCTGTCAGACAAAATTGCATCTTCAATTTTTCCTTTACTCGCTTTTATGACCAAAGGGAGTTGCTGTGACATCCCGTCCTGTGAAAGGGGCGTAAAGAAGGTTCCCTCTCAGTGATGCATTCTTCGAAAGGAGTAGGCTACACGTCGGTGCTGAGGGAGTCCCTCCTCAAACTAGGACATCCTCCATAGCATAGAAGAGGTTGGATAAAAGGGAGCAGAAATAAGGATTAGTTTACTAGCTAGAGACGAAAACAGGAGGAGGAGTTAGAGATAGGAAATGATGTAACTTACGGGATGCCGGTTGAGTTTGAGGTGTGTGTCTTCGTACACGAAAGCACCTCGGGCAAATAAACGGGATGGGGGGGGGAGTTTTTTTTTTTTTTTTTTTTTTTTTTAAACATTCACACTTTTTTCTCATTCACACTCACACTCACACACACATTCACACAGTCTTTTCGGCAACTTAGGCCATATAAGACTTTGACGATAACCGTTGTAAGTATAATATATATATTGTGGGTTGAGGCATTTCTATTTAAGCCATCTGGTATCCAAATGGCTTAAATAAAATCATCGGCCTGGGTCCGAACCCGCGACGTTTGGTATAGGAGGTAGGCACGCTACTTACTACGCCAAACCCGGGGGCGGGGGGGGGGAGTTGAAATTAAAAAAATAAACTCCCCCTTCTATTTACACGATATGCAGTGTACAGTTCTGACATGGGGATTTTCTGGAGCGTATTTATGTTAAAATCTGTGAGGCTAGTTCAGGCCGAATTCGACCTCGAGGAAAAATGACAATCGCGCACGCAGACCAGTCCTGGCTGGAGTTTGTGTGTGTCATTTCAGTTTAGTTGAGATCCTTGGACAGATCTACTATAATATCTGGCGTTTGAACATGAACTGGACAGTTTTATAGAGTGGGTGGGTCTTTGATAAATTAAAAATAAATTTTATCATTTTTCTCGCATGGCGTTTTTCCGATTTTTATAATAATTGCCAGCAAAAGCAATAATCGGTCAAGTGAAGAGTATTGCGGAATATTTGTGACGCTCAACAAGACTGTACAACTTTGCTTTAAGATTTTAGGAACATGTATGGAAAGGAGAAGGGCTTAACAGAAGTATTAAATTTGTCAAAAATTTATTAAATTAAGTGCTGGTTGCTTCAGTTCTAATTAACTAGCTATCTCTCGGATAAGCTAATTGACTACTGTACGATTTTCGAATCTTTTCACATCTAATTAAGCTAATCATAAGATTAAATAAGAGCCTAGATATTAAATAAGAAAGTTCGCTATAAGGCTTAACTAAGGGGTGAAACTAGAAACACAAATGTTTAAATTTTTGTTAAAAAATTAATGTTCTTTCATTTTAAATTCTTATTTTTTCCTAGCCTTATTTATTCCCGCAGTGCGGGATCGGCGGAATGGGTTTGGTTTTTGCTACCGGAAGAAATAGACAGGAACAGGCCGGCCCATCACATGGTCTGACGCCTGTTGGAAATATAGAAGGAAGGGACAGACATGTAATGAACAGAAGGACTGTAAGTCCCAGCTTGGGTAGCTCGTGGTCGCCATCCACGTCACACAAGATGTAGGCCCCTGAATAATTATTTTAATTTTTATAAATGATGCTTTTATCAAGTTGACAAAACTTTTCTCAGATACGTCAGATCATTTTTAGTTAAAAAACAAAAGAAAAAATTTCGATTGAAAAAACTTTCTAATAAAAAATGGCGGATAGAAAAATTCTTTAAAACACCTAAGGGACGGTTCACTTCTAATTAGCTAGCAATCCCTCGGATAAGCTAGTTGACCTTGACTTTGAGTCTTATTACAGCTTTAATCACATGATTAAATAAAAGCCCAGAACTTAGTTAGTTAGCTAAAACCCGAAGATAAGGTAAGGTATAAGGTGTGAAATTAGAAACACAAGCTTTGTTTATTCATTTTTTAGCTTTAATTAATTATTTTAATTTTTATAACTGATGCCTCCGAGGGCTCGCTGGTGTAGTGAGCTAGGGTGTCAGCTTCTGCAAAGAAGATCCCTGTTCAAATCCTTGGCGTGCGGGATTTTTCATTAAATAAGAATATTTATTTAATGTAAACAATTCCTCAAGCAGGCCCTGGATTGGAATATAGGATCTTTCCACAATAGCCCTCAGGCAATTCTACGAGGAGAGGGAGTTGCTGTGACATCCCGTCCTGTGGAAAGGACTTAAAGAAGGTTCCCTCTCTCCGTGATGCATTCTTCGAAAGGAGTCGGTCCTGAGGGAGTTCCTCCTCAACTAGGACATCCTCCATAGCATAGAAGAGGTTGGATATAACGAGTCGGTTGGAACCAGAAATAAGGATTAGTTCACTAGCTAGAGAAGAAAGCAGGAGGAGGAGTTAGAGATAGGAAATGATGTAACTTCACGGAGTGCCGGTAGATGGCTACGGCCAGAGGCCGGTTGGGTTTGAGGTGTGTGTCTTTGTACACGAAAGCACCTCGGGTAAATAAACGGGGATCTCGATAGAAATTTCAAATAAAAAATATAACTGATGCCTTCATCAAGTTGCCAACTTTCCAAAACTCTCTTATATCTCAGATAGCTAATTTTCTGTGAAAAAAAACTCATTTTTTTCAACTCCAAGGTTAAGCGTGTTCTTGTTTACTATATCAATAAGTTTGCTAGTCGACTAGAAGTGAAGCAACCGGTCATTGAATAAACATTTTGATTTTTGTTCAAATTTTTCATAATCAGTGATTAGGTAAAGAAGATCAAGGGAATCTTTTTTTTCATAGGAAAGGAAAGATGCTAAAAACAGGGTTGTTAAGCTCTTCTAGGGTTGGGGTGGGGGGTGCATTTTTATATCAACTGGGGTTCGAGAAAATAAATAACAACTGTCGTTGAAGTGTTGCTTTTTTTTTTGTTTTTTTTTGAAAATCACGAAACTCCTAGCCGAAAAGACTTAAAAATAGTGCTTACAAGTGATTAGCTTATTTATTTAAAGTTTCGATTACAAAGTGTTTTTTTTTTTTGTTTGTCCTCATTAGCGATACTTGAAGATAATATAGATACGATTTTTACAAATTTCTTTTCCATTAAATTTAAAGATGAATTCAACAGCCCATCGGTCGCCCCCTAGGACTATACCTGGCAATTTGGAAATATCAACCCATATTTGATTGAGTCTATATGTCTTCTGCAAAACAAAAATACATCATTCATTTATTCATCATCCCCAATATACTGCAGACTATTCTCTAAAAACAGACGTTAAAATTTAAAATAAACAAATGGGTGTTAAAAAGTAATGTAAGCGTTAAAAAATGCTATTCAAAATCACTTATTTGCCTCAAATAGCTATTCTGTAAACAAAAACTTTAAAGCCAAAGCGTTAACATTTAGTAAATAGTGTTAAAAATTAATGCCATGTCTAGGGGGTGGCTTTAATATTTTAACGTCGTGTTTAAAATAAACATGGCGTCTTTAACCTAAAAAGTAAGGTTATGATTTTGATAGCTTTGAAATAAAAGCAACATGTTAACGTCGCTGTTAAAACTTTGCTTAGAGAATAGCATTTTTTTAACGCTGATTGTTTTTACATTACTTTTTAACACCCATTTGTTTATTTGAAATTTTAACGCCTGATTTTAGAGAATAGACCTGTGTGTATGTGTGTGTGAGTGTAAATCTAGGGCAAACATATGTCTGAAAAGTCTATTGGAAACCCGAGAAAAAAATCTGGTGTGACTGGTCGCACAGCACGCAACTTTCTCTTACCTTGGGTAATCGAAAGATGCCGAAAAGACTTAAAAAAAAAGTGTTTATAAATGATTATTTATTTAATGTTTCAATTACAAAGTGTTTTTTGTTTTGAGGGAATGTCTTCATCTCATTGGTTTTTTGTTTTTTTTTTGTCTTCATTTGCGTTGCTCGAAGATAACATAGGCACGATTTTTACAAATTTCTTTTCCATTAAATTTTAAGATGACTTCAACACCCCATCGTTCGCCCCCCTGGGATTGCTTTTGGCATTTTGGAAATATCAATCCATACTTGATTGACTGTATATGTCTTCTGCAAAACAAAAATACATCATTTATTTATTCATCATCCCCAATATATACATAAATGCATACTGTAGACCTATGCCATCAAAATATTAAGGTACGTCTACACTGTAGACTTTTTTGCTAGATTTACTCTAGCTAGAGGTATATGAGACTCTCTCTACTAATGGACACACCATTGAGAGCACCCTAGCTAGATAAGTCTAAGATCTAGCGAGATTGACAAAATCTAGCTAGAGTATCAGTGGACACACCTCCGAGACTTTCTCTCTAGAGTGATCTCGCTCTATTTGACTGATTAAATAGAGCAGTTGCTCTAGCTGCTTTTGACAATCTGAATTGAGTATCTTTTTGCCTTTATTATTGGCTATCTTTTACTAAACGATCATAGTCTTTAGGGCACATACCTTAAATGTTTTTATACGATTTGAAGTCGCCATTATGAATTTATTTCAAAAGATCAGTAAATATTTCTGTCTTTCTAACCCAAACTTCTAACACCCTTCGTTTCTTGTTTGTTCGCTGTTCGTGTTTATTTCTTTTCCTCATAATTAATATTATTTCGTTATTAATTTTATTTTTCAATCATATCAATAATTAAAAGATTCAATTACTATATTTTATTTTATAATATAATAATTATTTTGAAATTTAATTTTTAAATTTGTAATAATATATAATTTAAAATATTTATTTCCCTGGGGGGGGGGGAGGTGTGGGTTCCCCTCATCTAAAAGCGCGGGGGTTCGCCCCCGCGCTCTCTGATTTTTTTTTTAACCTTTTTTATCCCATATTTTTAAAAAAGATAAGCCCCACCCATTTTTTTTTATTTATAAATAAAAAAAATGTCAAAATTATATTTTTGTAAAAAAAATTATTTAAAAAAAAAAAAAAAAAAAAAATATAATTGAAAAGTTGCAATAAATGTTTTGGCCCACAAGTTTGTCAAAAGAACACTAGATAGCGCTTACTTAGGCTATAGTGCTGCCTCTATGTTTCACGCACGGTCCCTATAGTCATTTTTTTTTTTCTACATACAGCTGTTTTAAGCGCACAATTAGGTAAAAGCATAATAATATTATTATTATTATATTATATAACTAAAATAGCAATCTCTTTTTGTTACAATTAAATAAGATTTCAATAAAATTATTATTTCATGACAAAAAAAAACTTTTTTTTTGCATGGTGGCATATAGTCAAAAATTAATAAATATATTTTCTTAAAACTCAATTCAATAAAATATTTGAACGATGTTATGCATGAAGGAACCAAGCGCCATTAAATGAGAGATAAATATGAGATAAAGGGCATTTCATTTGCACAATTGTAAACAAAACCAATGACTTTTTTTCTTGTTTTATACAAAAATAAAAGTGCACAGGGTACTAATGTTGTGATTTAAATAAAGAGGTATATCTTCTTTTTCCCTACAAGATGACAGTATTATCTCCATTTCGATCATAATCACGCTTGGTTCCTTCATGCACAACATCGTCCTTTTACAATCAAACTTTAAATTTTTCATAAAAAACACTTGTTTAAAATTTGGTGTTATCTCTTTATTTAATTAGAATTTTTCTTAAAAAATAATCTTCTTAACTAGCGCTAGCTAGCAGTTGTCTCAATTCTCTTCCACCTCCGCCCTTTTTTCTTCATCTCTTCTGGAATGGACGTTGTCGACAATCAACTAGCTCTCTTCTTATCCACTTCGCTCCAGCCACTTCACTTGATCACTTTGCCCTCCTCGGGTCTTATTATCGCCTCTCGTTCGCAACTTTCTTTTTCGTTCACAAAAGCTCATTTTATCTCCTCACATCACATCTTTTCCCTCTCTTTCGGATCGTTATTAAATTAAAGTAAATTGGTGGATAAACCGAATTAAATGAAATAGGGGGGGGGAGCTAGAAAATTTATCCAGCCGATAGTAAGCAAGAATACGGTTAATTATCGAAAAAATGCTTTTTAAATATATCTATTGGCGGTCCAGGCATTTTTATTTAAGCCATTTGGTATCCAAATGGCTTAAATAAAATCCGGGGTCCGAACCCTCGACCCTTGGTATACAAGACAGACGCGCTACCAACTACGCCAAGCCCGAGGGCATGAAAAATTGTTGGATTTATATGAATTTTAATCTAAAAATCTGGTGTGATGGAGCACAGCACACAACTTAACTTCGGTAATCGAAAGTTGTGTACTGTGCTTGTCACACCAGATTTTTTGTGTCGACATATATATAGTTCTCAACAGTACGGTACAATCGAATTTCAAGATGTAAAATTTTTTTTTTTTTTTTTTTTTTAAACATTCACACTTTTTTCTCATTCACACTCACACTCACACATTCACACAGTCTTTTCGGCAACTTAGGCCATTTAAGACTTTAGACGATATCCGTTATTTATTACGATACAATTAAGGGGGTCCAGGCTTTCTTATTTAAGCCATCTGGTATCCAAATGGCTTAAATAAAATCATCGGACTGCCTGGGTCCGAACCCGCGACGTTTGGTATAGGAGGTAGGCACCATGTAAATTTATAAACGTGAGAAAATATTTATATTTTGTTACCATGGCAAGCAACCATTTCTCCAATCTTTTCTATGGAGTACAAGAGTAAAGTGGTCTTCAGAAGATTTCAATGGCAAAATGAGAATATACATTATAAAGAACATCTAAAAAATAATTGATTTATGAATTTTTAAACAAAATCGTTGGAGCGAATTTTGAGGAAATCAAAAAAAAAACTGAAAAAGTACATCAGTAAAGTACTAGTACTCTTTGGCCGATTTTGTTAAAAAGCTTATTTTCACGCGACAGGGAGGTGCCTTAGTTAAATATAAAATTTCAACCTCCTAACTTTTTTCTTTCTTGAAAATTACAATACTTTCATTTGATTCGAATACATACCTCGTTTTAAGGTTATAAATATTTCTCCATGACAAATGTGATGAAGATGGGGGGGGGGTGAATATTTATTATCTTTCTTTTACTTACCGCAGCAAGTGGACATTGTGTAGGCAAATTATTATTCTTGGCAATCTTTTGGTATTTGTCCGACTTCAAATAGGGAGCAGCCATCTTGATTTTTTGTGTGAAGCAGAGCATGTTTACGGTAGGTTTTCCCACGCTTCTCGTAACCAATCAGATCAACCTAGAGAGCAACAAGACTGTCATTTGCATTTCAACTAAATACAGTAGAATCCTGATAATTCGTATCGCCACGGGATCGACGGTTTGCTACGAATTATCCGGAATACCAATTATCGGGAGTAAAAAGTTAAAAAACATTAATTCAAAGACTGAATTGTAGAAAAGAGAAGCTCTCAATTTCCCCTCTCTCTTCAAAACAGTACGAAGTAACGAGCTCTTTAACCTGCAAATACGAATTAGAAGACGTTCTAAGTGACCCCGAGCCGAAAAATAACGAGGGGTCTGAAATCTGCATTGTTTTTACACCAGTTATCGGGGATTCTCTGGGGATCTCTGGCAAATTTGTAGAAAAATACGAATTATCGGGATTTTACTGTATAACACAAAAATTAACACTAGTAGAAATACCGTGTTTATAAATTAAATTCTGCCAGGGCCCGAAGCCCCCATAAAAGATAAAGGGATATTTTCTTGATACAGTGTATCAGGGGCGTATATAAGGGGGCCGAGGGCCCCGCCGAAATGTTTGCTCCGCCCCGCAGCACGAAAATTTTGG